>JAWPHD010011357.1:0-84659 GCA_037043455.1 Cyrtodaria siliqua
AAACAAAAAATAAAAAATTAAACATGTAAAGGTTATCAATTAATAAATTATATGTCAATTGATAATTGATGTTAGTATGAAAGAAATGTCTAAAGTTATTCGGAGTTTTGGTATGAATTTGCATCCAAAATTAGTATATATAAAATTTCGGCAAGCAATAATTATCCATTCATGAGCGGGTGTAGAAAGATGCTCACCCTGAGAATATGATTATCGCTCGAGGCGAAGCCAAATAATCAATTTCGGTAGGGTGAAACATTCTTAGCATCACCCTCTCATGAGTGTGATATTTATTTTATTATTTTAGCTTACAGAAATCCCCTCGGGTCAAATAAATGTGTATTTTTAGTACTGATTTCACTTTGCCGGATTTCCTTTTTTATTATGCCCCCGAAGGACGGTATATAGTAGTCGCACCGTCCGTCAGTCCGTCTGTCCGTTCGTCCGTACCATCGTATCCGGTCAATAACTCTGAAATTCATGGGCGGATTTCAAATAACTTGGCACACGTGCTTACCCATCGTCGAAACCCACGCTTGATTGATTACGTTATACTCCATTCATCACCCGTGGGACATTACGCCTGATTTCGGTCGTATTCAGTCCAGGACAATGCGGCAATCTGATTGGTTTACCCATGTTTTCATGGTAATTGGGATATCCAATGGGATCGCTCGTTTTATACAGCTTTCGTCGAAACACTCAAAATGGCGTCCGAGTATGAAATCGCTTGTCAACGGTTCGGAATACCGAAATTCCAACAATTTCAGAGCGATGCGTTAAGGCAGTTGCTGTGTAATCGTGACGTACTTTTGTCAATAAGAACTGGTGGAGGAAAAAGTTTGGTTTACCAAGCTTTCCATTTGTTGTGGCGACATCGTCATCAAGGTGAACATTGTCAAGTGCTGATCATCACACCACTTCTTTCAATAATGAAAGAACAATGCGACTATTTAGGTAGGTCTAACATGCGATAAAAATTAGATAAAATAAATATGTGCCAGCATAATATGCAACCAGACCGTGGTTCGACCCCCACACCCCACAAACACACGCAGAGAGAGATCTACCAACTGATCTATGCAGACCGCTTACACAATTTTTTACCCATAAGTATCTTTCTGTAATGTGACCGTACAAAACTTGTAAGCTCCGTGTATTATGCAGGGGGAGTAAACAGAACAATGATATTCATAAAAAGAAAAAAATTTGACCATTATATAAATATTGGTGTTTTGAAATCAGACAGCATGAAAAGAAGATGCATACATTTACTTAGATGTATACATTTACTACCTCCATTCCATCTGCAATCCCACCTGAAAAAACATCTTTGAAAATCCGGATGAATCATGCCCTTTCGATAATTAATTATGACAGAAAACATGCAGTAGTTCAAGTTAAAATATTCATTGACAAATTTAAATAAATTTTAACACCATTCATATTTAAAATTGACAGATCGACTACCGGATTTGAAGCAACCATTTTGTGTACATTTTCCATATGGGCCACTTGTTTTGAAAAACTCAATAATCGTTCTAAAACATCAAATGAATTAATTAGGATAAAACAAATGCATACTACGACTAACTGAGGTTCATAAATAAAAAATAATTTATTAAGAAAATGATGTATTTTGAGATTTATATATAACAAATTGGGTTTGTTCCCAAATATGTGCACCACATTCTCTTGGGGCCTATTTTATGACAGATTGTCATTCTTTTTATCAATACAATTGACTAATACGTAGGCCTTAGTCCTGGAAGTTGTTGCTTTTAGAGGGACAGTATGATACCTCTGAAAAGGACCTCTCAGCAAGTAAAAAATATCGCTTTTATTAATTTCAGGGGAGAATCGGATACGGAGAATGCCCCTTTTCGAGCCTGGTATGGACGACTTGGAGAGATCCGTTCTCTGATAGCTTGTCCAGTATTGCTGATAACAGCCACAGCAAACAGAGCCGCACGAAAAAAACTGCAGAAAAAAATCTGCATGAAGGAATGCTTCGAGATAATACAGAATCCTGATCGGGACAATATCAAACTGTTTGTACATAAATATAAAAGTACTGTGCCTCTGTCTGAAATATTTCAATTCCTTATTGTTATGCTGACGGACAAAAAAGAAAATTGTGAACGATTTTTAATATTTTGCCCTTCTATTAAGCTCTGCGGTAAGTTATTTACCATGTTCAGACTTGAAGTTGGCTCAAACATTCAATACATTGAAATGTACCATTCAATCACAACAGATCTTGTGAAAGAGGAAGTGAAAACAGACATGACCAATAAAGATGGTAAAATACGTATACTTGTTGCAACAAGTGCAGCTGGGATGGGGGTAAATTTCACTGGTGTTAAGAATGTTATAAATTTCGGACCTCCTAAAAACATGGACAGTTTTGTACAACAATTTGGGCGGGCTGGAAGAGATGGTTCACAGTCAATGGGACTTTTGTTATTCAATGGTAAACAATGTAAAAATGTTGATCAGGACATCAAAGACTACATTTGTAACAAAACGGAATGTCGACGTCAGACTATACTTGGTGCATACAATGCAGAACCTTCACAAACTTTGGTGAAACATTTATGCTGTGATATTTGTGCAGTAAACTGTTCATGTGGAAATGAAGAGTGTTCAAATTTTCAGCATCCTTTTTTTGATGTACATGGAGACCATGCTTCTTCTTCTTCAGATGATGACAATTTATCAGACAGTTTCTCCAATGCTGAATCTTCATCAGAAAATGAATAGGAATACGTTCGTCTGTTGTATGTTGTAGGCGGCAAAACAAATTTATAGGTAGATTCTCATCTGAATCCGTCGAAACAGTACAGGCGGCTTTTATCTTTTCTTTCTTTTTTATAAATGTTCGCCCAATTTTGATGCTAAAAATAACCAATTTTGGACTTTCCGGGAATTCCCCCGAGCTATTGCAATTTAAACAGAATACAGAAAATCGGGTGGACGGGGAAGAGAATCTACATATTAATTCGTAATAACTTTTTGGTCTGGTCTTTAAAAAAATTCTTCCACAGCGCTCAAACGTCATTGCCAGTTGTTTTTTGTATTTTATCTTAAATATTTGAAGTTCTTTAATAAAGATTTACACAGATTTAAAATAAGATGAATTTAATGTTTTCTGCCAGTTTACACAACTGCATTTAAGGTGTAAATCTCACAGATATTTTTGCCTTTGTGCATGACCTGATTGTCCATGGACATTCTTGGATATTTAATATGCAAATAAAATTGTACAATCTATGTTTTGTTCATTTCCATGAATTTCTTAGTACTGGTTTAAAAATGTATGGATATTATATCCTGTAGTGTTGTGAAATGTACTCATTCGGAATACAGGCATGGAAATGGAATAATTGCCACCTGGCCAATACAACCTATGCATTAATGATGGCTGTGAAGTTTCATAACAAAATGAGGAAGACCTTCCAGAAGAAATATTAACAGCAGGTGATTGACATAGGAAGTTACAAAGGACGGTCATGCTATTTTTCGCCATTCACTGATTTCTTTGTTTTCGGGTGAGCAATACATGAGAGGACCATGAAATCAGAGAAAATGGACATTTTAGACCCTAATCAGAGTGCACTGATGGTTACAATGGCCATTAGGTCCATTTTCTCATGGCACCTTTATGTTTATGGACAGAATATACTGTTTTTGAAGTCAGTGAATGTATATTGAAAGTTGTTTAATATCAACAGTAAAGCACATCAACAGTAAGGCACATCATGGCATTTATTGCACAATCAGGAAATAATTCTGATAACAAATATGATAAATGTCATACATTTTGTGTTGAAATACACATAATTACATTCTTTTGTAAACATACAGCATGTATGACAATGAGAAAATCACTTTCAAACCAAAATATATATAGTATTGAAAATAAGGTCCGGACAAGCATTTTCTATGGCAGAGATCACAGGTCATATTGTCACATACCGCTATCCCAAGACGTATCCACATACCAAGTTTGGTATCTCTAAGTGTTATAGTATTGAAAATACGGTCCGGACGGCGCTCGATTGTTCACAAGGCTGAAAATGGCATTTTTCAATAATTCAAGGGAACATAACTCTGGTGTTCCTGGTTGGATATAGCTGGTTTTCAAACTTATTAGAGCTTTCATTGCTAATAACAATTTGTTAAAGTTTGGTAAAGATCGGATGAAAAATGAAGGTCCTAACGAGGTAACTAAAACTACAAGCTTTTAGGGTCTCCAAAGCACCAATCTTTTTACATAATCTACATATAAATGCTTGCAATTAATTTTTTGGTTTCGGATCCAAGTATGTAGTTCATCAGCATCAATACATTGCAAAGGATCTTTGAAAGAGCTAAAGCTTTTCCATTCTAAGTCTTTCACAAAGCCTTTCTTTCTGAGACACTGTACCATACAAAATATATCTTTACTTTTGTCAACTTCAGGCCTGTTCCTTTTAGACCTCGCCGTCTTTGTTGTACGAATCAACTGTTCTAATATACTGTCAACAACCTGGGTTGTAATACAAATCTTTTTTGCCGATCCATATGATTTGTTTGCTCCTTGATTGTTTAACTCCCTTTTAATATTATTAACCTGAATCTCAACACAATTGTCATTTGGAATGTTGTTAGCAATTCCACCTTTCAAGTTAACATTCATGTTCCATTTGTACTCAAAGCTTTCTTTACAGCCAAGAATTGACACAACATATGAAATCATTCTCCATAACCATATCTTGTACTTTGTATGTTTCAAGGCAGAGTCATACAGCCATTCATAATAAGCATTTCTGACTATCCTATCGCCATCTCCCATTCTGTAGGAATCACAAGTGTCCCTAAATATCAATGCCATAAAAAGGAAGTGTTTGACGGCATTGCTGTTTTCAACCTGTGTACTCACTTTGTGAAATTTCCAATGGTGTTTGTTAAGAAGGTGTTTTTTGAACCAGGCCAGTGATGTGTATGTACCATTACACAGAGGACATAAATAACTGTCATCAACTTTCATAGCTTCAAGTTCTTGATCATCAGCATTAAGTGATTTCAGGTCCTCGCGCAGTTGTTTAACACTTTCCAGATCACACAATTGCAAACTGTCCAGAACTTTCTTTGACATTCTGTTTAACCACTCTTCCTTTTGACCACTGTTCATCAAAGTAAATACGGGAGGATTTCTAGGGGTAGATGTCGCATCTTCCATATCCATGATGTCCAGAAACGCAGCAACAATATACGCATCTGTTACATCATCAACAAATTGCTGGTGTGGTCTGAAAATGATATTATTTGGTATGAATAATTTTATATGCAATGGATTATGACAAATCACTGCTATTTTCAAACACTTTTTAAAACTGCCAGAAATAGGTGATTCTCTTTATATTATAACATTAAACTGTAATCAATTTCAATAATACTAGTGTGTACTACAAGCAGAATCTAACAAACAAACTCGTTGAATTGATATCCCTCGCCGAATGACATATTATTCTCGCGTGGAAGGGGTGTGTTAGGATTTTTTTTAAATTAATATAACAGGAAATCCACGGAAGTTGATGTGCACCTGTAACACCATTTTTTTAAATCAAAGGGTCATAACTCTGCGATTACTGGCGCGAAGTGGCTAGTTATTAAACTTGAACAAGCCATTATGGCCATAAACAATGTCACCATGTTTTATAACGGTTGGATGATAACTACACGAGTCTAATTTCAGCATTTCTTAATAATCCAAGGGGCATCACTACGGTGTTTTCAGTATTATTTAACAATCCAAGGGCCAACTTGTCCAAGATTTCATTGATATACAGCGATTTGCACAACTAGACATCATACCGATGCTTACTGCCAAGTTTCGTCGAAATCCAACAAGGCATAGCATTTTGGAGTAGTGCAGATAAGAAGTTTAAAGTAAAAATGTCAAGGGGTAAATACGTCAAATATAAGGACTTTGTTCAAGTTTGGTTAAAATCGCATGAAAAATGAAGGGGCTAGAGTGTTCACAAGGCAAAAGTTGATGGACGACCAAAGGCCAGCAGAGCTAAAAAAAATACAAATGGTTAAAATATGCAAAGATCAATAATTCTGTCATTGCTAGGACGATGAAAAAATCATAATAAACCTTCATTTACCTAAACTTTTGGATAACTTCTTTAGGTCCACTAACATCTCTACGGTTGATCAAATTGCGCAGCTGGTACAAGGAACCACTGTCCATTGAACTGCCCTCCTTGTAGAACAACAGATATATGCCCTGAAACATTTTTATTACTTCATATTATCATGTATATGAAAATATGACTGGTAAGACACTAATGTTAATACAAGCAACTCCGTTGAATTTTAAGGCATTGTTATAATAATTGAATTGAATTGGGGTTTTAAGGCGCACCAACACATGAAAGGTTATATGGCGCCTAACAGGAATGAACATGGCAGGCTCATCCTCCATGTACATCGAGTTAAATATGGAGAACGGGCCTAAAACTTTCTCATCCTGAACTGCAGAGTTGCTGCAAATTCTACTGTAGACACTTCATTTACGCTGGAGCCACGTTATAGTGTTTCTGCCACTGCTCTAGTGATATGAGCGAGATGGCACCTGAAACAATGCAGGGGTCATGATGAAGACCTTTAATGAGCATGAACAAAAAACGATAAAATGAACATTAATTTGGTGATGGTGGAGAGTAACGGAACAAATCACACGGGGGTATCCGACGATGTGATGGTGGAGAGTAACGGAACAAATCACACGGGGGTATCCGACGATGGTGCTTACCACAACAAGACGATGTGTCGCGCGTAAAATCCAGGTCCGTGGCTCCAAGGTCAATGTCACACTTAGAGTTCAAAGGTCAAAAAGAAGTTCTTTCGTGTCTGGTCAATACCTCTGTCATTTATGGACGGATTTACAATTAACTTGGCACAAGTGCTCACCACAACAAGACGACGTGTCGCGCACAAAATCCAGGTCCTTGGCATTTATCACGTGCAGTGACATTTCTTGTTTTTATATATTTTTTTATTTTCATTTTTTTTTTAAAATTCACTTTTGGAAAAAGCTGCAATGAAGTTTAATCTTTTGATTGGAAATAACTAAGAAAATGAGAGAATGAGAGGTAGTTTTTTGAAATCGGAAAAGTACTTTTGAAGTAATGAACCACGGTCTGAGGGTGTCTCGCCCACCGTGGCAAACCGCATATGACATGTTTCATTGTGCTTAAATGATGTCCACCAAAGGCAACATTTCATATGACCAAGTATCAAACAAATAAAAGCGATGTAATCATAAGAAGTTAAGTTACTGAGATTAAGTGGTTTAACCAGGGTATAGTTTTGGGAAAATAACACAGAATATTATCTTGACCATAGTATTTTCGTTCAGGGATGTCCCACAATGCCAACAATACATATGACCAAGTATCAAAGACATAAAGTGAGGCATTCGCATAAAGTTAACTGGGATTAAGTGTTACCTATCTAAGGTTAACTTTGGGGAAAATAACGCAAAATATGACCTTGACCATGGTGTTTTTTTTGTCGTCCAGCGATGTCCACCAATGCCAACAATACATATGACCAAGTATCAAAGACAAAAAGTGAGACAATAACATAAAGTTAACTGAGGTTAAGTTACCTAACCAAGGTTAAGTTTGGGGGAAATAACGCAAAATATGACCTTGACCTTGGTATTTTTGTCGTTCAGTGATGTCCACCAATGCCAACAATACATATGATCAAGTATCAAACAAAGAAAATGAGGCAATCACATACAGTTAACTGAGGTTAAATCACCTAACCAAGGTTAAGTTTTGGGAAAATAACGCAAACTATGACCTTGACCTTGGTAATTTTGGCATTACATGATGTCCCTTGACTCAACAAAGCATCTGACGACGTTTCAGGAAAATTCGGTTTGTCAGCGGTTGTTGGGATATAGTTTATTTAGAATGCGGCCGCCGCCGCCGGCGGAAAAGTGACTGCTATGTCTCGCTACCCACTATCGTGGGCGAGACAAAAATAACAATTTCGCCATACTGAACCGATGAACTGTACGCACACCAACGCGCACCAACGCTGTGCAAGGAATAATTGTTGTACTGTCAGCCTGCGATTTGCTATCACCCTGAAATATCACCGTCGCGTCGTAATAAACTACAGCGTTGTTTATGGGGATTTAGCATGGACGTTTTATGTGAGGTATAATAATAACATGTGTCAGCATGAATATGAATAATTATCCAAATCAATAGTTTATATCCTGCTATAAAATACTGCACGGGCGTTCTGAAGCATGAAATTGTATGAAAACAAAATAACTTTATTTTATAACTAACTATTGGAAATATTGTTTTTGTTTGAAAAATTGATTGTTTCCCATTTCTATAAAATGTTAATTTGAAGTGTTGCTTGAATTGATTTTCAAAGCACTTGTCAATAGTCGTAAATTCGTGACTAATATCGGACATTGTTCGCTGTTTTCAAAGCAGGAAACGGACTTTCGACCGATGAGCAAGCTTCGAGTTGAAAAATAAACCTTCGGAAATGACGTGCTTAAATAATTTAAGTGCGTTAAATTCAGACGTTAAAGGGACATTGTATATTTGAGTAGGAAAATGCAGCTTTCTATCATCAAAACATACTGATATTTAAACTAAGCACACTGGAACATTTAATTTGGTAGCCGAAAAAAAATGGCATTGCTTTTTTTGTTTTATTCTATTAATATTTCTTCCTTAAAAATTGTATTTTTAAAAAAGAAATGAGACTTATTTCCTGGCCGCCATTATGCGACCCCAGTATTCTTAACTGCTATTCCTCAATTTAAAGTTATAACGTATTCTTAACTGCTATCCTCATTTGCTAAAGTTATAACATATTCTTAACTGCTATTCCTCATTTCCTAAAGCTATAACGTATTCTTAACTGCTATTTCTTTTGCTAAAGTTATAACGTATTCTTAACTGCTATTCCTTTTGCTAAAGTTATAACGTATTCTTAACTGCTATTCCTTTTGCTAAAGATATAACGTATTCTTAACTGCTATTCCTCATTTGTTAAAATTATAACGTATTCTTAACTGCTATTCCTTTTGCTAAAGTTATAACGAATTCTTAACTGCTATTCCTCATGTGTTAAAGTTATAACGTATTCTTAACTGCTATTCCTCTTGCTAAAGTTATAACGTATTCTTAACTGCTATTCCTTTTGCTAAAGTTATAACGTATTCTTAACCGCTATTCCTCATTTGCTAAATTTATAACGTATGCTTAACTGCTATTCCTCATTTGTTAAAGTTATAACGTATTCTTAACTGCTATTCCTTTTGCTAAATTTATAACGTATTCTTAACTGCTATTCCTTTTGCTAAAGTTATAACGTATTCTTAACTGCTATTCCTTTTGCTAAAGTTATAACGTATTCTTAACTGCTATTCCTCATTTGCTAAAGTTATAACGTATTCTTAACTGCTATTCCTTTTGCTAAAGTTATAACGTATTCTTAACTGCTATTCCTTTTGCTAAAGTTATAACGTATTCTTAACTGCTATTCCTCATTTGTTAAAATTATAACGTATTCTTAACTGCTATTCCTTTTGCTAAAGTTATAACGAATTCTTAACTGCTATTCCTCATGTGTTAAAGTTATAACGTATTCTTAACTGCTATTCCTCTTGCTAAAGTTATAACGTATTCTTAACTGCTATTCCTTTTGCTAAAGTTATAACGTATTCTTAACCGCTATTCCTCATTTGCTAAATTTATAACGTATGCTTAACTGCTATTCCTCATTTGTTAAAGTTATAACGTATTCTTAACTGCTATTCCTTTTGCTAAATTTATAACGTATTCTTAACTGCTATTCCTTTTGCTAAAGTTATAACGTATTCTTAACTGCTATTCCTTTTGTTAAAGTTATAACGTATTCTTAACTGCTATTCCTTTTGCTAAATTTATAACGTATTCTTAACTGCTATTCCTTTTGCTAAAGTTATAAAGTATTCTTAACTGCTATTCCTTTTGTTAAAGTTATAACGTATTCTTAACTGCTATTCCTTTTGCTAAAGTTATAACGAATTCTTAACTGCTATTCCTCATTTGTTAAAGTTATAACGTATTCTTAACTGCTATTCCTCATTTGATTCCTCATTTGCTAAAGTTATAACGTATTCTTAACTGCTATTCCTTTTGCTAAAGTTATAACGTATTCTTAACTGCTATTCCTCATTTGTTAAAGTTATAACGTATTCTTAACTGCTATTCCTTTTGCTAAATTTATAACGTATTCTTAACTGCTATTCCTTTTGCTAAAGTTATAACGTATTCTTAACTGCTATTCCTTTTGCTAAATGTATAACGTATTCTTAACTGCTAATCCTTTTGTTAAAGTTATAACGTATTCTTAACTGCTATTCCTCATTTGCTAAAGTTATAACGTATTCTTAACTGCTACTCCTTTTGTTAAAGTTAAGACGTATTCTTAACTGCTATTCCTCATTTGTTAAAGCTATAACGTATTCTTAACTGCTATTCCTTTTGTTAAAGTTATAACGTATTCTTATTTTCTATTGCTCATTTGTTAAAGTTATAACGTATTCTTAAATGCTATTCCTTTTGTTAAAGTTATAACGTATTCTTAACTGCTATTCCTCATTTGCTAAAGTTCTAACGTATTCTTAACTGCTATTCCTTTTGTTAAAGTTATAACGTATTCTTAACTGCTATTCCTTTTGCTAAATTTATAACGTATTCTTAACTGCTATTCCTTTTGCTAAAGTTATAACGTATTCTTAACTGCTATTCCTTTTGTTAAAGTTATAACGTATTCTTAACTGCTATTCCTTTTGCTAAAGTTATAACGAATTCTTAACTGCTATTCCTCATTTGTTAAAGTTATAACGTATTCTTAACTGCTATTCCTCATTTGATTCCTCATTTGCTAAAGTTATAACGTATTCTTAACTGCTATTCCTTTTGCTAAAGTTATAACGTATTCTTAACTGCTATTCCTCATTTGTTAAAGTTATAACGTATTCTTAACTGCTATTCCTTTTGCTAAATTTATAACGTATTCCTAACTGCTATTCCTTTTGCTAAAGTTATAACGTATTCTTAACTGCTATTCCTTTTGCTAAATGTATAACGTATTCTTAACTGCTAATCCTTTTGTTAAAGTTATAACGTATTCTTAACTGCTATTCCTCATTTGCTAAAGTTATAACGTATTCTTAACTGCTACTCCTTTTGTTAAAGTTAAAACGTATTCTTAACTGCTATTCCTCATTTGTTAAAGTTATAACGTATTCTTAACTGCTATTCCTTTTGTTAAAGTTATAACGTATTCTTAACTTCTATTCCTCATTTGTTAAAGTTATAACGTATTCTTAACTGCTATTCCTTTTGTTAAAGTTATAACGTATTCTTAACTGCTATTCCTCATTTGCTAAAGTTATAACGTATTCTTAACTGCTATTCCTTTTGTTAAAGTTATAACGTATTCTTAACTGCTATTCCTCATTTGTTAAAGTTATAACGTATTCTTAACTGCTATTCCTTTTGTTAAGGTTATAACGTATTCTTAACTGCTATTCCTTTTGCTAAAGTTATAACGTATTCTTAACTGCTATTCCTTTTGTTAAAGTTATAACGTATTCTTAACTGCTATTCCTCATTTGTTAAAGTTATAACGTATTCTTAACTGCTATTCCTTTTGTTAAAGTTATGACGTATTCTTAACTGCTATTCCTTTTGCTAAAGTTATAACGAATTCTTTACTGCTATTCCTCATTTGTTAAAGTTATAACGTATTCTTAACTGCTATTCCTCATTTGATTCCTCATTTGCTAAAGTTATAACGTATTCTTAACTGCTATTCCTTTTACTAAAGTTATAACGTATTCTTAACTGCTATTCCTTTTGTTAAAGTTATAACGTATTCTTAACTGCTATTCCTCATTTGATTCCTCATTTGCTAAAGTTATAACGTATTCTTAACTGCTATTCCTTTTGCTAAAGTTATAACGTATTCTTAACTGCTATTCCTCATTTGATTCCTCATTTGCTAAAATTATAACGTATTCTTAACTGCTATTCCTTTTGTTAAAGTTATAACGTATTCTTAACTGCTATTCCTTTTGTTAAAGTTATAACGAATTCTTAACTGCTATTCCTCATTTGTTAAAGTTATAACGTATTCTTAACTGCTATTCCTCATTTGATTCCTCATTTGCTAAAGTTATAACGTATTCTTAACTGCTATTCCTTTTGCTAAAGTTATAACGTATTCTTAACTGCTATTCCTTTTGTTAAAGTTATAACGTATTCTTTACTGCTATTCCTCATTTGTTAAAGTTATAACGTATTCTTAACTGCTATTCCTCATTTGATTCCTCATTTGCTAAAGTTATAACGTATTCTTAACTGCTATTCCTTTTGCTAAAGTTATAACGTATTCTTAACTGCTATTCCTTTTGTTAAAGTTATAACGTATTCTTAACTGCTATTCCTTTTGTTAAAGTTATAACGTATTCTTAACTGCTATTCCTTTTGTTAAAGTTATAACGAATTCTTAACTGCTATTCCTCATTTGTTAAAGTTATAACGTATTCTTAACTGCTATTCCTCATTTGATTCCTCATTTGCTAAAGTTATAACGTATTCTTAACTGCTATTCCTTTTGCTAAAGTTATAACGTATTCTTAACTGCTATTCCTTTTGTTAAAGTTATAACGTATTCTTTACTGCTATTCCTCATTTGTTAAAGTTATAACGTATTCTTAACTGCTATTCCTCATTTGATTCCTCATTTGCTAAAGTTATAACGTATTCTTAACTGCTATTCCTTTTGCTAAAGTTATAACGTATTCTTAACTGCTATTCCGTTTGTTAAAGTTATAACGTATTCTTAACTGCTATTCCTTTTGCTAAAGTTATAACGTATTCTTAACTGCTATTCCTCATTTGATTCCTCATTTGCTAAAGTTATAACGTATTCTTAACTGCTACTCCTTTTGTTAAAGTTATAACGTATTCTTAACTGCTATTCCTTTTGTTAAAGTTATAACGAATTCTTAACTGCTATTCCTCATTTGTTAAAGTTATAACGTATTCTTAACTGCTATTCCTCATTTGATTCCTCTTTTGCTAAAGTTATAACGTATTCTTAACTGCTATTCCTTTTGCTAAAGTTATAACGTATTCTTAACTGCTATTCCTTTTGTTAAAGTTATAACGTATTCTTTACTGCTATTCCTCATTTGTTAAAGTTATAACGTATTCTTAACTGCTTTTCCTCATTTGATTCCTCATTTGCTAAAGTTATAACGTATTCTTAACTGCTATTCCTTTTGCTAAAGTTATAACGTATTCTTAACTGCTATTCCTTTTGTTAAAGTTATAACGTATTCTTAACTTCTATTCCTCATTTGTTAAAGTTATAACGTATTCTTAACTGCTATTCCTCATTTGTTAAAGTTATAACGTATTCTTAACTGCTATTCCTTTTGCTAAAGTTATAACGTATTCTTAACTGCTATTCCTCATTTGATTCCTCATTTGCTAAAGTTATAACGTATTCTTAATTGCTATTCCTCATTTGTCAAAAATATAACGTATTCTTTAATTTAAATATACATTTCAAGTGTGTAACACACCCATTACAGCAAAGTAAGTGTCGGCCTGGGGTAGCATAATGGCGGCCAGTAAATAATTCTCATTTCTTTTTGTAAAAAAGCCATTTTCGTTCATTTAAAGTTGGTCTAATTTTGTTTTTGCTTATATGGAAATGATTTGTTTGATTGTCATTTTTCAGCACATTTTAGGCTATGTATGATTTTTTGTGTCAGAGGCAGACCACCCACTTATTCCTAGGTAGATCCAGTACTATATATCTCCTGCCATCCCGTAAGAATATATGGAAATGAGTGCAAAGATAACAATATTTTGGCATTTCGTTGTTTACATTTTTTTTTAAATGCAGCATTCATTCATGAGACAAGTTTTTTCTTAGAAGACACATGACCCCCACTTTTATGTGAATGTTTGGTAGAAAATATGCTATTTATAATGAGAATGTTAGTGATTCTTTTTAAATTGGGCCTAGACAAGAATGATAACATTGAATTTGAATTTCAAAAAATACACAACTCAGTTTAAAAATCAATAGGTGTGTTTCACCCTAATACCCAATACCCAATGATAAACCATGCAAACGCTTTTCTATTAAGATTTATTTAAAATTTGTAAATATTTATGAAGGAAAATACTCCGTATAGCAATGTTTAAAGTCACATTGTTCGAGATATTACTTGCAAATACACATCAAATACACAGCATCTAGTTGCAATGGTGCGAACAACACAATGGATAGCAAATATCAGGACCGGGTTAAGAGCAAAAAACAAACAAGGGAGAAAAGCAGCAGACCCGAGTTTATTATGAGAGATGCTATAAGGTAAAGCCTCGTTTTATCGCTCGAAATATTGTGAATGGTCAAAATATACTAAAATATTAAAGCAGGGAGTAAGTATACATGTATACTTATTCCCTGGTTAAAGGTTATTTCGAATGAAGAATAACGAATGCCGTATTCGCCCAGGAGAAAAGCAATGTTTTCTGGTTTCAATTAAGACCGTAATGTAGCTTTTAGTTAATTTAATAAAATACCTTTAACATCCAAGATTGTTCGAGTCTTTGTTATACGTTTCTGTTTATATTATTATCTTTGTGAATTAAATACCGAGTTCGAATCCGAGTGGGAACTCAACTTGTATGTGAGGAAGTGCGATTTTGACGGATGGTGGGAGGTATATCGTACTGGTTCTACCAAAGAATAAGTGGGTGGTCTGCCTCCACCACAAACAAATCGACCTAACATGAGAAACAATGATGTAAAAACAACATTCAAACAAACAAACTGAATTAAATAATAGGTGATTCCGAACATTCATTGGATTATTCATATAATAAGATATACTTATGTAAATGAGTCAGACATAGTTTGTCCAATATGTATCAAGGCTTGATCTTATTATGCGGTGTGGCTAGTATAGTTGATAATGTATAGACATTTACTTATGTAAATAAGGACTCGGCTATTACTCAATAATGTTCTTTATTCAACAATGCACAACAACACATGTTGTAGTGCCATGGAGGGTTATGCAAACAACTCTCTGAATTGTGTGTTTGCCTTTCACATCATGCTCTCTAAGTGGTTATGGAATGTTTGCATGTAGACCTACATAATGTTAGACATGTGAATATATTCAATCACGTAACTTGCAGTATGTATTTGCTTAGAAACGAATAAAACGAATGAATATGTATATACATTGTGTAAGACACTCCTGAATTAAACATTAAAACAAATCAGGATGATAAACACAATCAACTGTAAGTAAAGTTGTAATATACAAAGCCAACAATACTTCTAAAATATTGAAAAGAACGGTGTCTTACCAGAGGATCGTGCAGTTTTTTGTTGTTGTTTTCTTTTCCTTTTTAAAACGTTTTTATATTAAGAAGTCGCGTCCGTGGCCGGGATAGTAAAGACCTGTACGTCTAAATCGTTATCGCCTCTCACCGCTGCGGATTCGACTCCAACTTTGAACTCGAGTTGTCAAGTGAGAAAGTGTCGATTCTTACGGATGGCGGGAGGTATACAGTACTGGTTTAACCCAGGAAAAAATAGGGTGACTCTACCACCAAAATATATCGACCGTCATATATGGATTAACAAGTGCTAAAAAATACCATTCAAAACAAAAAAGAAACAACATGCTATCCTCGTACCTAAATATATCCCTTATCTAATTTGCCACAATTCATTTGCATGTACTTGTATTTTTCTAAGTATCCATATCGTTCAATGACAATGGTTTGTAAACACGTTAGGTAGCCTTTAATAAATACAACTCAATCAAATGTAAGTAACTCTCAACTGTAGAGTGGTCTTGCTGAGTAATAGACGACGGCTTTGAAGTAATAGGACATATATTGTGTAAGCTATTTTTATTGCTAATGGTTTGATTTGTGCATTAATCGCGTACGTATTTGGTAAAACCTACAGTACTGGTACAATTAACAGGACGATTATCCCTACTCCTGTTCAGTTATAATTTCCGGTGAGTGGGACAAGCAAATTGCAGGAAGTGATGAACAATTAACATATTCCGTTCTAAGTGGAAACTCGACATTTTATTGGCTGCGTTACGCCATTGGACGTGAGAAGCAGAGCCGTTTGCGTGTGAACCAGTTTATCGCGCGGAATAGTTGAAACAAACGGGATGTTTCATAGACATTGATGTATAACAGTGTTGCGTGTTTTACAGTAGAAGAAAAACATTCGTTTTATGGAAGATGTGCTGCTGTTCACAGAGTGTGGAACGAACTTAACATAAACATACGGATTTCTCTTACTCTTTAAAGAAACGATTATATTGAAATCATATAATAATTAATAAAAAAAGTATCTGAGATGTGTAACCTTAGAGAAATGTCAGTTTCGCGAAAACATGGATTTGATTTAAGGTTATTGCTTGTTTTTCTGATAATGCTTGTATACACAGATATACAGGGAGTGATGTCGGATATAAACACAAATAACGGATTACAAGATCCATCGGACGATTACACTTACAACTATGACTATGCTCCAGATTTTAGCCCTGAAAGTTCATATTGTAAGGGCAAAACTACTTGCGATGTTAATAGTGACTTGTCTTTTCCAGACAAGAATTGTTACTGTGACGAATTCTGTTCTACAATGGACGACTGTTGTCTCGGTTATAAGAAAGGCGTCAGCATACCACACGCAAAGTCGCAATTTGCTTGTATCAAACTACCGGAAATTGTGACAACTCCAACTTTTGGAATTTATCTTGTAAACAAATGTGCACCTGACTGGAAGGAAATAGAAACAAAAAATAAGTGTGAAGGGGACACGAGTTATGACGATTTGTTTTTGAAGCTCCCAGTTTCTGATAATGGAACGGGTGTTATGTTCAAAAATATGTACTGTGGATATTGTAACTATGTGTATGACTTCAGCTATTGGAATCCTGAAGTGAAATGTACAAACGACACTGTAGTGACTACGAGCAGTGATACATCCGAATGTGACATGGATTTTATAAAACCTTACCCATCAGTGAAAGACGCTAGAAAGTGCTATCTGGATATTATAGAACATTGTCCAACTGCTGAAAACGACGAACAGATAAAATATAATTGTTCATATGGTCCTTTCTCCATTATGTTTGTAAAAACAGTTATATTTAGAAATACATATTGTGCTCAGTGTCACGGTGCATCTCCAGACGAGATTGTTTGTTACCCTGATTCTGTGACAAATTCAACAAGTACCAGACCACCAGACCGGAAGAAAACATACAGCTTCCGACTTCTCGTTGACTTCAATTCCGGCGAAGCGAACAGAAATCAAACATTAATAGATATTCGACAGAAGTGCGGTGATAATGAAATGTACGATCCTATATCAGTTACATGTCGTGAGATACTTTGTATCCAACCACGCGTTGCAAAACGAGGAAAATGTGTTCTACTCACCAGCAAAGAGGAAGTCAGCGAAAACTGCACTCTTGCTAAATTCACATCAACCGAGTATAAATTTCTAAACAAAACAGAAGTGTTTATATTCTCGCTAAATAGAGTTTACACAAAAGAAAACTTTCGCATTTCCGGATTAGATGTGTTTATATGTTTAGAAAGAAACCAGACGTGTTTACATGATTGCGATTCTACAGCAGCTGGTATGTTTGCGTTCTCTGAGGTAGAGAGCTATATTTCATTGGCCGGGCTCATCGTTTCTATCACGGCTTTAGCTATAACATTTGGTGTTTATATTAGTTTTCCAGAACTGTTGAATACTCCTGGAAAAATATTGATAAGCTTAGTCGTGTCGTTATTTTTAGCGCAGTTGCTGTTTCTAATATCGTCCGAAGTTCAAAGTGTACCGAGACTGTGTCAAAGCATTGGCATTTTAGTTCATTACTTTTTCCTGGCCGCCTTTTGCTGGATGAACATTATTGCTCTTGATTTGTGGACTACGTTTTCCAAGCAGTTCATTTCTGCGGGATCGAACAGCAAATCGTCAAAGAGATGGTATATGTACAATGCATACGGGTGGATCGTTCCTTTGGCTATTGTATCTGTAGCAGTTACAATGGACAATGTTCGACTTGATGACAAATACTCGACCCTTAAGCCTGGCTATGGTAACGGTGCATGCTGGATAACGTCCAGAGATGGGCTACTCCTTTACTTCGCTGGACCATTGGCGATTTTCAAATTGTTCGACATAGTGTCCTTCATTTTTACGGCGGTTCATATTTTCAAAGCCAATCGACAAGGTGCAATGGCCAGGCAAAAGAACAACGCTTGTTCGTTTCTGATTAACGTGAAATTATCGCTTGTAATGGGCCTGACATGGGTTTTTGCATTTGTTGCTAATATCGCAAACATTTCTGCGTTATGGTATTTATTCATTATATTTAATTCTCTACAAGGATTGTCCATATGTTTAAGCTTCTTGTGCACAAAGAAAGTAACACGTTTGCTGAGGGAAAAATACGAAGATATATCCAGGTCCAGGGCATCGTCTGACGGCACGCAGCTCACGTCATTGTCACGCTCGTAAACTAAACATGAAAATACGTAAATTTAAGGACATGTCCTACAATTATGTATGCTAATATGTTTCGCGCATACGTGTCTAAGAGCGACTGTTAACACAAATAACATACTTTCTCTGACTTTTATTTTTTTTTCATAAGATTTCGTTATTAATAACCTAATTAATTGTTTAGATAATGAAATTATTTGTTGAGTATAGGTTCGTATTTTGCTACAGACCAAGTATAGATTTATTGGTTTAGCCGCTATATAACGTTTTCGTACTCAGTGCATAAATGTCTGCCTGAAAGGTATTTACTTAAAACATTTAATCTACTAATTTGATGACTGTATGCTATTTTTTACGCATATGGAATTTATTTAAATATAAAGGGGTAATTAAAAATTAACAGTTAATCTAAAGAATAAAGTCTGGGTTTTTTGGCTCCGAAACCCACACATTTTTAGGAAGTTTAGGGTTATAACTGCCTTTTTATCAAAAACAAGTATGGTGACATATATTTTTTTTTTATTTCATTATCATGTTTGCTAACAATACATCAGTTTTGGAAAAAAGGTTACTTTTTTTCCTCGAAATGTCTCTTTTTCCCACCAAAACTGCCATTTTTTCCGAGGATCTTCGAGGCAATAAAGGTAATCGATTCCCCTTTATTTCCGCATATAACATGGATATTTTTTTCACATATACATATAATAGGATACTATATATTGAGTTTGTCGCTCTTCGGTGCATACAATTTTATTAGATCCTGGGACCATACGCCGCTGGATATAGGGGATGAATAAAGATACAAATATTGCCATATCCACCGCCATATGCTTGCCATCTTCGGGATGGTTAAAATTCTGTACTGTGGATTTTTATGAATATTGAGTTCTGCTCAACCCGGGGCTAGAGGGCGTGAGCAGTAGCTAGCATATTTCACTACCGCTCATGAACAGTCTCAATCAAACAGAGACTGCAATACTTCGTAAGTGTCGTGCTCGGCCGTTTCCAAAGGTCATACTCTTTTTTTGAATACAATTAATGTAATTCGATTTGATTTTGTTACTAAATGTCTTGTGGTTTTTTGCCTAATTTAGTCTTTACTGTTGGCCTATGGAATGGAATATGGTTTATATATGTATCTTAAGATATCGCAGAAACCATTTTGGTGCCCTATTATGTTGTGACATGTGCCACATATGTGTTATTTTCTTACTGTTTTCATGTTTCCTTGATGTTATTTACATATGTAGCACATATGTACATATTACAGATATGTCACATATGTACCACATATATTTTTCAAATAATACATATTAATAATATGTACCACATACGTTTTTCATATTAAAAAGTATATGTGCCACATTTGAAATGTATACATATGTATTTCATATGAAACTTTTATGCATAAATACATAAAGTATTTATTACATGAAGTATTTAATTTATATAAATTGTGTAGAATATTATAGAAAATGGTTTAACAACCCGTTTAAGTTTTAATATGAGTTATTAAACAATATTTTCATATGTATTACATATGTGTTATTTTCATATGTATCACATATGTAAAACATACTAATTTAATGCCTAGATGTTTTTTTCTGTGTAGATTAGACCGTTCTAGCTCTGTTCCAAATCTTAAAATAAGTTCATACGAAACAATATGAAAAACTGTATGAAATGTTCTTAATGGTACATATTCTGTAACGCTTCGCCATAATTGAGCGACCTTGCAGACAGAGACAAGTAGCATAGTAAAAATAATACCGCTATAGGAGAAGTTTAACGAAAGCAGAAAGTGTGAAAAATTATGTAAATTGCTTCTTCTTGTTCGCTGAAAAAGTATAATCTATAATCTGATAATGTGTAAAGTTATTGTTTTATTATCCCCATGTTTTTGATTTAAAGTGTTAAGACATATTGTTAACGCCTCCTTTTGTCCGTCTGTCCAAACCAGGAACCTTAAGGGGGCTAAAACTTGGTATGTACTCGTCTATGAACGATAAACAACGTATCAAACGAGTTTATTATTTCAAACTCGAATGTCCACCCAGGTTTTGGGTGGAGGGAGGGTAATACTAGGTCTTTCTTTCAATTATGTCTCAAATGAAACGTTAAAATAATGGAATTAAACTGTATACTTAACTCGCAGGCTGATCTGGGTTTAAAATGTCCGGATGCTAATCAGTCATTTTCCCTAAAACACCCCTTTGTTACATGAATGGAATGGTCTTAATTCAAAGAAAAAACAGTCCAATATATATGTGGCGGGTTAAAGTTTAATATAGTTTATTATTTTAAACTCAGACGTCTGCCCAGAAGAGTGAATTGAATTGAATTGGGGTTTTAAGGCGCACCAACACATGAAAAGGTTAATGGCGCCTAGCAGGCATGAACATGCCAGGCTCATCTTCCATGTACATCGAGATAAAATATGGAAAATGGGCCTAGAACCTTCTCACCCTGAACTGCAGAGTTGCTGCAAATTCTATCGTAGAAACTCCATTTACGCTGGAGCCACGTTATTGTTTTTCTGACACTGCTCTTTGATGCGAGCGAGATGGCACCTGAAACAATGCAGGGATCATGATGAAGACCTTTAATGAACATGAACAAAAAATGATAAAATGAACATGAATTTGGGGGGATTTTACCCCTCTGCCTACCCCTCCAAAGGGATCTGCAGTGGCCGTATTCTTTGCCCCGTGACCAAACGGGGCCCCCTGCAACGACACGGGGCCCCAGAAGAGTGAGGTGGGAGGGTAATACGTTGTTGTCTAAAGTTTTTTTTTTCCTTTCTCTGATGACGAGATTACATAGTATATTTTGCTACAGGGTCACCCTATTTTTTATTTATCAATTTACAGTGTCATACGTAAAGAATAACATACAAATAGAACTATTTGTATTTTGAGTATCAAAGAAAAATCAACACAAACAGTGTTATTCCTAGATTTTGGATAGAAGTTCAAAGGAATATAGTTTTTTACCATATTGACCTGTGTGAAGAAGGCGTGGGGATTTGCGATTGCGCGCCGTCAAATTGGTTCTTTGTTTTTTGTGTTTGCTGTTTTGTTTGTGTTGTTTTTCTGAACTATGTATCTGTTGTACATATTGCTTTGAAATAATGAAAAATAAATAAATAGAAATAGAAAAAGCATACATTGCATATGTTGTTAGTTATTAAAAGACGTTTCCGTATATGCCATATACAAAAGATCTTTAATGGGTATCGGTGAAGACTTGGACCTCCATCACAATGTTGGTTGAATAGTGTTTTACGTCTTTTTATTTTAGACTATATATGAGGGTCGATTTTATTATTATTATTATTATTATCATTATTATTATTATTTTATTATTATTATTATTATTATTATTATTATTATTCTCATTATCATCATCATCATCATCATCTTTATTATTATTATTAATAATTATTAGTTATTATTATTATTATCATCATCATCATCATCATCATCATCATCATCACCACCACCACCACCGCCGCCGCCGCCACCACCACCACCACCATCATCATCAACATCATCATCACCACCACCATTATTATTATTATTATTATAATATCATCATCATCATCATCATTATTATTAATAATTATTATTAATTATTATTATTATATTATTATAATTAATAATAATAATAATATTATTATTATTATTATTATTATTATTATTATTATTACTAATTATTATTATTATTATTACTATTTACGGGATTTTTTTCTGTCCCGCATCCTAAGCCATCACAAGGTTTACTCTATACTTAACAATTGTTTTAAGTACTCAGTTGTATTAACATTTGTTCATGCGTTTTTTGATACTTTATTCTCCAAAAATATATTACGGACATATGCTTTGGTGGGTACTTAGGAATTTTGGCTGGTATACACCTGTTTTATCGGAACCGGAGCTCCGACGAAGTTCCGATTAACATTTTGTTATCTTTACATCAGTCTCATTAAAATCATAACCTAATTATGCTTTGATTCTCTCCGCTATAGGATCTGACAACACTGCCTTGCTGGTCACGTCAGATCGAACTTTCATCTAATCAATATTCATGAGAAGATCAACTAATTCAACAAATGAAATCGCGCGTTTCATATACACTTCAGATGATGTTCGAGTGAACCACAGACCTAATAACAAATTATTAATAATATTATGCTTAGTATGTCTGGCCCGTTTAGCTCAGTTGGTAGCGACACGGACTATAGCGACGTTCTATTATTAGTATTACTTCAGTGTGGGAACTTCAAGTTCGCAGTGAAGCAGCCTATATCGAGCTATTTTGTAGGCTGAAATCTGGCTAATCGTAAGGTAAATCTGTCGTGACCTTCAATGCAGAGTTGTCTGAACTTAATGAGATTGTCTTTACATGATAACCATTTTCCTGAAGTCTTCTTTTTTTTTTCTTCTTTTTTTTTTGCAAACAATTAACATTTGTGTCGTTGTCGACGCTGATGTGCATCGACGTTTTTGTAAGTTAATTCATGCAACATCTGCCCTCATGGGTAAGATCAGATTGTCCGTCACCTGTGTAAAACACGAATGCAAGAAACACTTTTCCCGTACGTGGTTGTGTGATTTATGCGCGAATGACAGCTCAGACAGATACATCTCTAAATATTTATCTTATTTTTTTTTTCCTTACACCTGTTACATTTACATTTCATCGCATCTGAGAGGAATGTATAATGTACAGAATAGTTAAAGTCAGAATATGCTTATTGTTAACCTTAACGGAGATGATAGAGACTTTGTGTCAAGTATTTGTGTATAGTATTACCGTCAAATTTAGTTAAATCGCCCGTTTAAGTACCCAGCCGTTAATAGAAACAACTGATTAGACACGTACGCTTCGTTAAAAAAGGCACGCTGACTTTTTAACCCTTGTGGTTACATCAACATTATCTGTGCTATACCTGTGATATAAATAAACCATTTAGATCTGCATACTTCCTGTGTTGTGCTTAGCGTCGGCGCAGCGTGTAGGGGATACAGCGTAATTAGTACACGAATAGTTATTTGACATAGTGTGTACAGTTTAATTTTATTCAGTTTATTTGGTAGCGTAATTCTCTAAGTTGTAACGCTTCCGAGTGCTTCGTCAACTGTTTCAGTCTATGTGCTAATAAGCATATTCTGCCTTTAACAGTAAGTAGTTGATAATACAACATATAGAGAAAAATAACCGGATAAAAACGCATTTAAATATGGGAATAATACCATTATTTTATCAAATCTAAACGTGATCAACGCACCAGCCACGACAGGACCAATAGAGGTAGATCGTAATCTCCCATATAAAATGACAATTGTATGGACAAACTCTATAACTGTTGGTCGACTGGTACGATGGTTCAAAGAATAATAAAACAAGCAAAGTAGTCGACAACATAAACATAAAAGGGTTGACAACAGAAACGATCAGTGGTAAAACGGCCGATGGGAGTTTAAATCAGGTTCTAGGTTATATGAAACCTCATTTTTACCATATTGCCATCCCCATTAAACATGACAGTGTAAATAAAGACATCCCATCAAACCTGTACTCCCTAACAAACTAGGCAATAATAATAGGCAATATAAGAATAACACAAAGATGATCATGATTGTATTATGATGTTATTAATTAAGTGTTTTCATATCGGCCCAGTTATTGGTCCAAGGACTGTTATATTGACTATTAATTAACTTAACTATATTAGCCTTGTTTTACTAGAAACTCTACACACAATACGACGCAAACTCGGCCAATATGAACCGGAAGTCGGCCAATATGAAAAAACAAGGCCAATCATGAATATGAAGAAACTCGCCAATACGAGATTTAAGTGACGTCACGCACGTTAAGTAACTTCATTCGCGCTCGCTTTTTGACATATAAATGAAATTAACGCATCTATAAATAAAAGCAAAGTATGTCAAAATAATTTAATTAAAAACAAATTATACTGTAGTGGCTGTTAATTAATAAAATTGTCATTAATTAAGTGGTTTCATATTGTCCGAGTTATTGGTCCTCGGACTATCATATTAGCCCGCGGCCTTCGGCCTTGGGCCAAGATGACAGTCCTTGGACCAATAACTGGGCCAATATGAAACCACTTAATTAATAACATCATAATATTAACAGCCCGTTCAATATTTAGATAAGACGTCATCATAAGGTCAACAATCTGTCAGGTCAATGCCCTGATGAACAATCAACGAAAAAAGTACAGTACTTGTAAATGGGTCACCCACTAAACATGGAATGTGTTAATTAATTTTCTTACAAGTAGCTTTTTGGTTATACAAAGGTTTTGAATGTTAAAGCCCTGTTAAAGTTGAGAAAATATACCAGATAAAACATTGCTCTGGGAACATCCCCCGTCATAGAGGAAATAATTGCCAATGTCAAAACTGAAATAATTTTATAAGTTTGAAGATGAAACATTGAAACTTAATACTTTGATATATCAACTGACGTAGTTTAAATTATTCATCATTTGTCCTTGCAATGGTGATTTATTTCGCAAAAAAAAACATAAATAACTTGCCAAATATGCACCTATAGAGACGAAATTTGACGTGGGTGATCATGTTTTAAAATCTAAAAGGTTGATAAGTTTTCAATGTGTGTCCTGTAACTATCATAATAACTTTCAAAAGGTAATTCTCGCTGTATTACAGGTTGTTCTCCGAGGCTGAGACGGTAAGTCTGTCGCTTATACATTACGACTTATTTATAACACTAGTGCTTCATGATCGCATTGATCGTTGTTTTTTGTTAGATAACACTGTAAGCGCTACCAATTGTTACGGTGTCCTGTTAGGGCCACCTAGGTCGATGGTCGATGGTAAGATTCGATGGAAAGATGTGATGGTCGATGGTCCATCGCATCGTACCATCAACCATCGCATTTTACCATCGACCATCGCATCTTACTATCGATCATCGCATTTTACCATCGACCATCGCATCTTACCATCGGCCATCGATATCGGCCATCGACCTAGGTCGATGGTCGATGGTAAGATGCAATGGTAAGATGGCCCTAACATGACACCGTACTTACGTTATTTTCTAGCTACACCTTCACATTTCTTGCAAATTCACAGTGACATTCCTCTTTGTGTCCATTTGTTCCAAGATTAAAAAATGCTTTCTTCTTGGGTCTTTCTGTAACTTAAGGTGACGATGAAAGTGTTAGCGACCTCTAATAAATACATTGATACGCTCAGCACCATTGAAAACGCAACACTGGGGTTTATTTTTTGAATTTCTAGAGATGTTCGAGATATTAAAGTTAAATGTGGTTTAACTGAAAGAAGTAGAGAAAATATTATGGAACTGGTTATCGCCATATGTTAACCTTTGGGACAAAGAGACTTGCGTACTAACATAAAATACAATCTTGATTTGAACATAAAAGAAGGCGGATTAAAAATCAAAAATGTTGCATTTTTAAATGTACTGAGTATATATAAGAAAATATTGTAAAATTGGAGAATATAGCCGTGATTAAAATCCTGAAATGGTCTAATGCTCAAACGATGGATTTATCTGACGTCAAGAGTAGGATGGCATGGTACATTAATAACCGTACATACAAGCGACAGCACTGATCGATCCGTTCCATAGACTGTATTATGTAGTGTGTTTACCTTTGCATTGGTACGGCTTTTGTATCTTTTTATAATTTAATCACTGCCGTTGATTCTTTTAAAATTTTCATTAGAATGTTTATGGTTTTATATGGAAATACGTCGGTAGGTTTTATTTGAATAAATTTAATTGAATGTGTGTTTATCCTTTATATTAATACCTATGGCATTAAATGTTCTGTACAATTAATGCATTTTATGACAGATGAAAATAATGAGGCAGCCAATTTTAAGATCACGTGAGATTGTGTCATATATACATCCTTTAAAGGAACACAAGGCAATCTTGCATTACTTGCATTCAACAGTATTTGACAGAAGAATCATTCCTATCTAATTTCAAAATAAATGAAATAACTAAAATCTTAATTAATAAAATGTGAAGCTTTTTATTCTATTTTTCACACGAATTAAATGCATGGCAGATTAGCCACTTTTTAATATTAATGTATAGATTATTTTAATTTCGGAGAAAACAATATATATGTATCTATAGAGGATCTTAAACGAGTTCCCATTTCATATAAGATTTATGAAACGAGTTATGAATTATTTTTATTTTAACGAGCCTTTTGGCGAGTTAAAATTAAAAATAATTCATAACGAGACAAAAGGAAAAAAGACAAAAGAAAACAGACATAAAGAGACAAAAGGAAAACAGAAAATAATTCTATTTTTTCTCAATTTTAGGCAATTTTTAATTTGAAAAATAGGTTTTTCTTTGCTTTAGCATACATCTGCAGTGTAAAAGACAGATGATACAGAAAATCCCATGTTTATATGAGGTTTCATTCAAATTTCAGAATTGTTTGACCGAAGCACCGCATATTCAGCTAGAAAGTGTATGAATTTTGTATTTTCCATAGGGTTCACAAAACATGAGCGAGAAAGAAAAAAAAACCTGGCTAACTTATGTATTTTATTGTTTTAAATTACTGGTCTTGGCTATACTGAAGATATTAAACCAACAACAATGTGTGCTGCCCTGCTTTGAAGCTCAAATGTTGGAAAAGGCTGTACAGTAACCCTATTGGAAAATTAATTGTGGTGTGAGACATTTAGCGCCAAAACGTCATAAAATATATGTCGTCGTAACGTCGCGTCTCACATCATAACATTACGTATAAAAGAGTTCGTGTTTTACCTCTTTACAAAATAGCAGTTTACGTCAACTTTTTAACAAACCAACAACAATGTTTTGTATAACGTGCATTATTTTTATAAGCTGTCACAAATAATAAGTTTATGACTCAGATCTGGGTGAATTTGTAATAAATAAAATAGTTTCAGGTTGTATTACACGTGTGCCATTTTATATTATTACCTGATCTCCTATATAAATGCTATATCGTCATTTCTTGCTAATTCACTAAGGAAAAGACTGTTCCCTGTGAAAACGAACTGTTACCGGGCTTTAGTTTCGACTGTTTCCCTCACGTGCTGGAATTTCGTTTGCGTGACGTCATGTTGCTTTTTTCACCATAGGTTCCCATTATAAAACAAATTTTCATTTTCACTGTTTCGTACAGTAACATTAATCAGGTAATAAAACAGTTATCACATGTGTTTGGGGAACAGTCAAAACTGTTTTCCCTTGGTGTCGGGGGATGTCAGTGTGAACTGTTTCCCTCGGCCTATCGGCCTCGGGGAACAGTTCACACTGCCATCCCCTCCACCTCGGGAAAACAGTTTTGACTGTTCCCCAAACACACATGTGATAACTGTATACTGTTACAGGCGCTGCATGAGACCAACCGGTTGTAAATACAATTAACATGTATACAATTGTATTAACAATTGTTAACAGACATCCGTTATATGAAGAACAACTAAATTCTGGGCGGGTTTATCTCCTTTTCGAAAAAATATTACTTTAATCTGTTATGTGTTTACCTTTAATGTTCATCTTTCCAAGTATGTACACATACTAGTTAACCCACTTATGTATACATACTAGTTAACCCTCATATGTATGCATACTAGTTCACCCACTTATGTATACATACTAGTTAACCCACATATGTATACATACTAGTTAACCCACATATGTATACATACTAGTTAACCCACATAGGTATACATACTAGTTAACCCACATAGGTATACATACTAGTTAACCCACATATGTATACATACTAGTTAACCCACATATGTATACATACTAGTTAACCCACATAGGTATACATACTAGTTAACCCACATATGTATACATACTAGTTAACCCACATAGGTATACATACTAGTTAACCCACATATGTTTACATACTAGTTAACCCACATATGTATACATACTAGTTAACCCACTTATGTATACATACTAGTTAACCCACATATGTATACATACTAGTTAACCCACTTATGTATACATACTAGTTAACCCACTTATGTATACAAACTAGTTAACCCACTTATGTATACATACTAGTTAACCCACTTATGTATATATACTAGTTAACCCACATATGTATACATACTAGTTAACCCACGTATGTATACATACTAGTTAACCCACTTTGTAAAATGGTTGAAGTTTTAGAGAAAAAAAATACCATCCTCTTTTAAAAGCATAACACATTTATATATAATAATATTTGAACCATGGTAGTCTTTAAGCACAAATTCGTCATCTGCATCGTTTATTCGCCTTCTGCTTCGTTTATTAACAATAAAAAACAAAGGTGATAACTACTCACCCTGTAGAACTCCCAAGTGTACAAACTACTCACCATCCTTGTAGAACTCCAAGTGTACAAACTACTCACCCTGTAGAACTCCAAGTGTACACACTACTCACCCTACTCACCCTGTAGAACTCCAAGTGTACAAACTACTCACTATACTCACCCTGTAGAACTCCCAAGTGTACAAACTACTCACCCTGTAGAACTCCAAGTGTACAAACTACCCTGTAGAACTCCAAGTGTACAAACTATTCACCCTACTCACCCTGTAGAACTCCCAAGTGTACAAACTACTCACCATCCTTGTAGAACTCCAAGTGTACAAACTACTCACCCTGTAGAACTCCAAGTGTACACACTACTCACCCTACTCACCCTGTAGAACTCCAAGTGTACAAACTACTCACTATACTCACCCTGTAGAACTCCCAAGTGTACAAACTACTCACCCTGTAGAACTCCAAGTGTACAAACTACCCTGTAGAACTCCAAGTGTACAAACTATTCACCCTACTCACCCTGTAGAACTCCAAGTGTACAAACTACTCACTATATTCACCCTGTAGAACTCCCAAGTGTACAAACTACTCACCCTGTAGAACTCCAAGTGTACACACTACTCACCCTACTCACCCTGTAGAACTCCAAGTGTACAAACTACTCACTATACTCACCCTGTAGAACTCCCAAGTGTACAAACTACTCACCCTGTAGAACTCCAAGTGTACAAACTACCCTGTAGAACTCCAAGTGTACAAACTACTCACCCTACTCACCCTGTAGAACTCCCAAGTGTACAAACTACGCACCCTGTAGAACTCCAAGTGTACAACCTACTCACCATCCCTGTAGAACTCCAAGTGTACAAACTACTCAACCTGTAGAACTCCAAGTGTCCAAACTACTCACCCTGTAGAACTCCACGTGTATAAACTACTCACTCTGTAGAACTCCAAGTGTACAAACAAACTCATTACATCTTTTATTACGAGTTTTAGCTTGTGATGTCACAGAGGAGTACATTGATTTTACGAAATTAAGTGTTTTCCCACGTAAACCTCAGTGTACAAGTTTATTATCTATACTAGCCATATAATCATAGAAATCGAAAAAGTCTCAATACATGTAAAATAAATGTAATTTAACCATGTAGTATAAACGCAGTATCGACATTTTACCTGAAGGCTGCCTATGCTTCAATATACACAAACTAATAATATTCGGCTGATATGTTGAAAGTCTTAACAATGTCACACAATTTATACCCTTCAGGTGTAGCACACCCATTGCAACACAGGAAGTGTCAGCCCGTCAATAAATAATTCTCATTTCTTTTTTAAAAAAAAAGGCATTTTCACTAATTTAAAGTGCTATTTCTGGTTTATATCACATTGTTGATCTATTTGTTACATTTTTCAAGCATTGTCGTGTTAAACTTGTGAGTTTTTAATTTATTTTGCTTATATGTAAATGAGTGTATGAATACAATATTATGGCATCTCAGTGTTTATGTTTTTAAAGGGAGCATTCATTCATGAGACAAGTTCTTTCTTAGAAGATACATGACCCCCATTTTTCTGTGGTTTTTTGGCAGCATATGTGTCATTTGTGATGAGAATGTAAGTTATTCATTTTTAATTTGAGTCTAGATATGAATGACAACATGGCATTTAAATTTTAATTCACACACAACTCAATGCAACAATCAATGAGCGTGTTACACCTTCATGTGCAATTGTATAACGTAGCATACATAGGTTGACACGCGCAAGTGTCAGCCAAAAATGCAAATTCAACTTATATGTCTCACTAAACAGTTATTTCCCTTGCCAGTCACGGTAGAACTTTCTGACGCTTAAAAAAAAGATCTGTGTTATTCGTTTCTTGTTTATTTCTTAAGATGTACAAATAGTTTCTCTTTTTTTTTTGTTGCAGGTGACAAGAATGGGACAAGTTCATGATTTCATACAGGTTTGGATATGCCTGAATGTTTCTGAGCCCAGATCTGAGAATCTAATACCGGGTAGTGATACACTTGAAAATGAAAGTGAAATGGACAAATTCAAGAGGGTCTCTTCAAACTATTGATATTAAAAAAAAGCAAATTGGTCAGCCATGTGTTTTTTGCTGGATACTTCGACAACAGACGTCAAGTTTCACAAAGAACATATTTTTAAGAAAATTCAGGAAGTACTACAGTGGTCAAGAGGGGTCCTGGTACATATGTACAGCAATATAAAATTAACTATGTTGTGAGACGTATAACAAAATATGGAGCGATTTCGAAGGAGGTATTTTGTTTTGGTTTTACTTTACTAACGGTGGCCGTCTTTGAGTACAGAACCCACATCTGAAAGGGTACCTCTCAAAATGCATTTTGCGGGGTGGAAGGTTGGGGTGGCGGCAAGTTTCAATAACATATTGTTATCAGTTTCAGAGGAATGTCGTTCTAATATACCATAATAACCTTATGTAAAATACACGTCTCCGTGGTCATGGCGATGGCGACCACGGAGAATAGTAAAATATGACCTAAACCACAAACGTAATTGAGGTCAAATGCAAATAAAATTGTATTCAACGAAAATGAAAGGTTTTATGTATGTCGTTTGAAATGCCCTTTAAGTTATTATGGTAAACTTTGATGACAACTGACAACGATGGTTACACTTTTGGAACATATTGAATAGCTGACGATGACGAAAAGCACGCACTTGGATCATGCATATAACAGTATTATAAAGATAGGTTTCGGAGAAGTCGTTTGAAATGTCCGTTCATTTTGAGGTTTCTTTTGATTCCATTTTGGAGTACGGGGAATTGGGAGGGATTGGTGCGAAAAACACAAATCGGAAAGGTCACCAAAAGAATGACTATTATAGCCAATATTCATTAAAATCCGTAACATTTGCCTCCCATTCGAGCCAGCTTGAACGTCAAATTGTTATAAAAAAAAAGAAAAAAAAAAAAAAAAAGAAGCAGAATAGCACAAAAATAAAATGTTGGTCATTAGTTTCGGATGGACAGAAGAGTTCTAACATGCATTAAATATTGTATTTTTTATTCAATTTAAAAAAATACTATATACATGTATGTTCTACGAGCTACAATGAACCTTATAGTATACTCTTCATTGTAAGAAAGGTCCCTATAGTTTTGTTTAACTTGTTTGATGATTATTTTCTGCATATTGGCATTGACCTATATTTGCCCTAAGATAACATTATCAAAGTTTCCATAGGCCGTCCAATGCGGTCATGCTAGTATTACACTAAATTATCATAAATTATAAATATGTCGTTACAGAGATGTACATATGCTGTGGTTCTTCTGTACAGTGTTGCATATACGTTCGTGGATGCAGGTAACTATTTTGTGTAGTTTTATATATATGTTAAATACAGCTGTAAATTATTTTATTTTTAAATATTTTTTCTGTGCGATTACACGATTTGTGGATTTTTTTCTCAGATCTCGGCAATCAATACGGTGTGCCATGTTGCCGTTTCCTTCGTAAATTTGTTTACTGAAGGGAAGTGAAAAAAAATTATCTCCGATTAAGACTAATACATATAATAGATAAAGAGACAATTAAAAACAAAAGCACTGCTTTTAACGTAAATTACAATTCAACGCTATATAATAAATCGGATAGACTGTTGATTCGAGTTTGTACCAGCTCCAAAACCTTAAGTACAACGGCTCGTTCTATTTACAATAACAACCTGTATGCGGGTGAATTGTTAACAAGTGTAATCTAACTAATAATACTCTCATCATGGTGTGTTATATAGTATCAGAGGACTCAAATGCCAAATTGTCGGAACCAATCAGATTTATTCTGTAGTAGTTTCGTATAATATTTTTTGAAATATCTTAACATTGTATGATATAAAAAAATGTTGCTTTATGTTGTCTTATGTTGCCTCGAACCTGAACCGATACACATAGTAGACGACGCTCTAACCGACTGCGCCTGCGCCTTGATTTAATAGTATATAACAAATGTCACGATCTGCAATCTGATTCGTTCCGATAATTTGGCATGGGAGCGATCTCGTATTTAAATTTCTTCAAGTAACTAAAAGTTGGTATTACATGCTCTCTTATATAAAAGACTGGTAACTGGTTTCTAATCTAGGATCAGAAATTAAGCAGCTTCGGTTACTAGTTAAAATACTAATACTTTCCCTCGTTGCATGGAAAAATCATGTAAACTTTTAATCGGCGTTCGGCCTCACATAACTGCACTTCGGGCAAAAAAAAATAGAACTATTTACCGGGAGTCCATTAAATAACTCTATACTTTATAACTTCAGAACTGTCATTTGCCTCGTACTATGGTGACCACATGGTTTTGCAGCAAGGGAAGAGTAACTTAGTTTGGGGATACGCCGACAGAGTTGGTGAAAAGGTCACTGTCCTAGTTATTGGACATCATGATCCACCGATTGACACCACGGTTATTGCTGATCCGACAATCGGAAAGAACATATGGAAAGTTATGTTACCGCCTGGACCTCGTAAGAGTTTGATGGTTTGTCTGCACCGAGATAGTTATGTAACATACAAGAGTAACGGACATAATTAAGATTAATTATCACTTTATATAATTATAGAAAAATACATTTTATAGTTTTATTTACAACAGAATCGTAATAAGACACGATAAAAAAAACGTTTAACAGCGATTGGGATAAATGTATCACATAAATAATGGATCATGTAAACGTATGGCCATAATACCCAACTCTTAACTGATAAGTTGCATACTCGTAATAGAGGGAGAAAATACTATTATTATTATTATTATTATTATTATTATTATTATCATTATTATTATAATTATTATTATTATTATTATTGTCAGGTCCTGGGCCAGTGAATATAACTGCATCTTCGAGTGAAGGGTCAGTCGCCATTACGGATGTGCTATTCGGTGATGTTTGGATATGTTCTGGCCAGAGCAATATGCAGTTCACCCTCAGTATGGTAAACACTCATATTCCTTAAACAATTACATTAATTACAGACATTAGATATAGGGCTGTGCCACTAGAGTCTTCCGACACATCTATATAAACATCGTCATTTCTCAAATTGTTTCATCTTGTTCTGAAATATGGGACATATTCATATAATTATAATGTTTATGTAATTCATATAACATTTTAGGTAGACATATTTATATACTATTCGTTAAATATAGCATATTCATATGTTCCTATCTCTCTGATAAATGTATTGGCGAATTTAAACGGAAACTAGTAGCCTCTCATCGCTGCGGGTTCGAATCCCACTAGGAGCTCAACTTGTTAGTGAGAAAGTGTCGATTCTTACGGATGGCGGGAAGTATACAGTATTAGTTCTACGCAGAAAGTGGGTGGTCTGTCAAAACCAAACAAACAAATCATTTTTAATGCTGAACATTGTTGTTTTTTTAAATAGCATGTTTCGGGCAGGTTCCTGTTACACTAAGAAGTGTGCGTTGCATATACATGTAGTTGATCTTAAAACGTATAAGTATTCATCTACAATATACTTTATTTGGTACAATTGTGTTTACTGCGACAAAAGTAGAAAACTAAAAAAGTAATGATTAATTCACATGCTTTTTAGGCATTTAACTTTAGTGAAGAAATAGCGGATGCTATAAACTTCCCCGAGATCCGGCTGCTGACGATATCCGAGAAATGGTCCAACATGACCCAGTATGATCTGCTGGGAATCGACGAGGCCTGGACACCACCAAACAGAGGTAACGGCAAGCAATTGCCTCAACCATTTTTGATGATCTATACGGGTGACACACTGTATACTAGTCAAAATTCCAAAGTACCCACCTAAGAATATGTCAATTATATTCTCATATTTCGTGCTTGATTAGAGATACGGTTAAATTGCAAAATAACGAGTGGACATCGTATGCTCTGACTGAATGAACATATGTTTAAGCTTTCGATGTGTTTTCTGAGAAATAAGTTATGAGACTTATACATCTGGTTATATAGGTTGTTGTTAAGTACTTCGAATTAGTGCAGCTTTCGACGTTCCTAATTAGTGCAGCGTTATGCCAACTAAAAATATTTTGACATCGTGTTTTACTAGCATTACCACTGCAAATGCGTTTGCAAAAGATTTTCGAAATATTTAATACTAACACTGAATTCCAGTTACTTGACGTTCAAACGATATTCAACTAAAAGGGAGGTAATTTATAAGATTAACCATATTTCATTTTTATAGACGGAGAATGTGCAATAAATAGGTCAATTTTTTATGTTGTTATTTATACTATTTCATACCAATGTTAAGAAGTTTATATCTTTAAGCGGACTTAGATTCATGTTATGTGTTTTATCAGCTTATTTCATGTATTGATATAAAGGGAGCGTAACTCTGAAAAGATGTAACAATTTAAACAAAATATACATGTTTTACAAACAGTGGGTCAAAACAAAATACTTATCCCACAACTATTCTAATAATATATATTTAAAATAAGAAAATTAGTTAAAATACAAACGTGAGTAATTAGGAATTGTGTTCAGTATATAATCATTGTATTGTCACGGGGTCGTTTTGTTTTATCAAAAAGAATACTATTAGTGATTATATTATCGAAACGGACTCAAAAATTCCATTTAAATATGCATGGAACTACGAACACGTTAACCATTATAAGACTGCATTATATTCTGATTGAACTGTAATGCATTTGCATTTAAACAAATTGCAAAATAAAATACACAATTGCTATAGTGATAATGATATTGATAATTGTGTGCATGATTTATCCAATAGTATGGATGGTGCTGTTCACCATTGTTTAAAAGGAATACAAACACTGGTTGTTCCAAATACGACGAAAACAACTATGTATTTGAAAATAAAAGATGGTATAACAATAACTGTGCAGAATGTAAATATGTATTTTATCAAAAACTAAATAATTTTAGAAATGACAGAAATTAAATACCAAGAAAATAATGGAACATGCTAGAACAAAATATAAAGAAGCTATTCATAAAGCCAAATTTGATTACAGACAGATGAAACACAGAAACATATAAAGCTTGGAATAAAAAAGCAAAATCCTACTGGATTATGTTAAAAGGTATTTGTGGTTTAAAAACGGCTAAAATTGAACGTAGTATGTAAGAGAAATATTTTAAGGCAATTAACAATCCCGATGACAGATTATTTACACCAGATGATGATGTCATTATGTTTAATGACAGATATGTTAATGACGAGTTAGCATAATGAAATGTTTGATACTGAATTAGAAATGACTGTTAAACAACTTAAAAATGGTAAAAGTGGAGGACCAGGCATGTATGTTAATGAATTTTTCAAGAATGGAATACGCCAATTAGAGCCTACTCTAAAATGTTTATTTAACAAGGTATTCAATAAAATATTGAATATTATAAAATCCATGTGTAATGATATAAAATCAGAAATCAAACTAAATAATTTGATTGGCAATGAATTTACGTGTATATTAGGCGTTCGTCAAGGTGAATGTTTATCTCCTGTTTTATGTTCAATGTTATTAAATGATATTGAAGCTGAATGTGTTGTAAAAGGTTTAGATGGTATTGATATTTCATTTATGAAACTATTTTTGCTACTTTATGCCGATGATATTGTAATTTTCTCAAAAGATGCTGCAGATTTGCAGAAAGGGACTTGATTTGTTATATGAATATTGTCTAAAATGGAAATTAGTTTAAAATACTGCCAAAACTAAAGTAATAGATTTTAGAAAAGGTGGCATTCTTCCAAGAATTACACAATTTATATTCAATGGTAAACAAATTGAAATCATTAGTAGTTTTACGTATTTAGGTATTGTCTTTACTACAGGTGGTTTATTTTCTGAAACTCAGGCTTTATTATCTGGCCAAGCGTTAAAAGCCATTTTAAGTTTGAGAAATGTTTATATTACGTGGTCCGAGTATTAACTTTCATACCACATCCAACCCTTTCTCCAAGAAGCGAAAACGGCGTTGGCTGGGGTATGAAATAAAACATTTGTATATTGTAAAATTAAAACATTTAATACACAATTTTAAGCAGGTTATCGCATTTTTTTTTTAGTAAAAAATGTTTTAAAGGTGAAATATCAGTTATAAAATTCTGCTAATATAAGCTTTCCCATTGCTTAATGGAATTAAGACGGGACCACGTAATGTACAAATTCATTGACTTATCGCCAAAACATGTATTAGACTGTTCGATAAAGTCACAAATCACCTTGTTACTTTGAAGCATGAAACTGACAGTATACCTTCTTCAAACCAAGCACAACATAAAAATAGTTTACCTTCTGCTTCCAAACTCAAAATGTTGCACAAAGTGAATGCAGGTGTTGATGCTAGGCCGTGTGAGGTCAAGAATGCGACAAACGATGCCAACCACCAGTTGCATCTCTGATTAACCTGAAGCAAACTATCTGGTAAACCACTAGATAACAAACATAATAATTAATAATACATCTGCATTGTACGTATGTTAACAATGTATCTCACATAACAGTCCTGTCAGCTGTATACCGGACTACTTTCAACAACTACCATTTTGAGCCACCGGTTCCCGGTCCAGCCATGGGAATCAAGAGCAGTATCAAGATATATTAAAACACTGATAAATGACGAGAGTTTATTTCATATGAACGTTTAAAATTATTAGAGCAAGGGTTTATTACCAAATGTATCAAATATAAAATACCTGTTTTATTGTTTCAGACTCCGTCGGCCATTCCGATTGGTCATATTTCTCCGCGGTGTGCTGGCTGTACGGGAAATATCTTTACAAGCATTTGAACTATCCAATCGGATTGATAGCTACAACATGGGGCGGTACGCCTGTGGAGTCGTGGTCTTCACCTGACGCCATCAATACGTGTTCGGAGCCACAACCAGTTAAAAAACATACGTATGTAATGTTTCTTGAAATGCACCACACCCGCTATTTTTGTACAACACATGTATGGTGTTAAACGACGCTTTTGACAACCTTTCAGATATATCACGATGGTGTCTAGCTTTAGCAGTGAGCACAATGCTCAACTTTATACTGTCAACTTTATAGTGCTGCCACACTGGAATATCACGTCGTAGAAACATAACATGATACCCCACCCAGTCGCATTATACCGACACTGGACCGACCAGTCCCAGCGCTACCCACCTTCAGCCATTGGAGTTATTAGTGACATTTGATGAAATCTGGTTTGACCCGGCCGTGAATCGAAGGAAAAAAAACGAAATAAAAGTTGAGCTTTCACGATCATCCCGAGAGACTGAAAAAATTGAAACCTTGAAATACTGACGGCGAGCCATCGCAAATACCCACATTTTCTTTATACAAGTCAATTCCCTTTAACCCTGTATCCATTTTACATGTAATTGTTTTGATTGTTCTTTGATACGCAGATCAGAAATAGCACTATTTATGCTTTTCTGTATACATTTATGACACTGTAAATGAATGAAAAATGTTCATGGTATTTGTGTATTTGAACTTTTGACCCATATCCCAGAGTCCCATGATGATCCTGAGCAAATTATACTGGTATTCCCAAAAGCATTACATTTTAAAAATAGATATTTAACCCAATTTATGTCTCTCCCACAACTCCCACCACCTCACCCCACATACACCCAGTCCCACTCCCAAACTCCGCCCCCCCCCCCCCCCCCACACACACACACACACACACTACCCGTCCCCGCCCACACACACAGAGGAGAAAAACATATTACATTATATCCCTTCATCAAAATGTTCGTTTGAGACACAATTAAGGGGGAAAACATTGACACCCTGTTACCCTTCCCCTCCCCCCACCCCCACTCCCCACCACCACCCACCCCAAACCCAGGGAAGGCATCCGACTTTTAATAAATCATTTGACGTGTTGCTCTTGCACGCCGTCATCATATGGTGAGGTCATACCCTAAGTTTGGTTGAATTCCGTTTGAAGCGGTTTAGGAGGAGAAGTGATAACGGACGGACAGACAGACAGACAGACGGACAGACGGACGAACGGAGTTGATTTTAATATACCCTTTTTTTCATAAACGTGGGTATAATAATGGGCTAACAAATAGCATACTTGATATTGGCTGTACAATCAGTGAAATAAAGATATTCCTTCGTTATACAGTAAGTCTTATTTCAGCAATCAGCTATCCACTGCTCCGCAGAATTACCCGTCTGTATTATGGAACGCCATGGTTCATCCGCTCCTCAACCTTACCATATATGGGGCTATATTCTATCAAGGTATGGCGGTAGGATGGTATTTATTGAATCTAACTTGATTGCATATAAAAATACTACGGTATTCTACCATGTGTTTAAATATATAATTAGAGTCATATAATCAACCATTAGTAATTTATGCAAACACAATTTGATTTGAACTATTTCTATTAAAACATTTAAGATTTGTACGGAAGCCCATTTAGTGTAGATTGTCTATATGCAAGTTATATAGACACTATTTCTTGCAGTATTGCATTGTCCTCATTTTAACCTAAAGAGGGGTGTTTCAGTTCATCGCAGAACTTTCCAAGAGACGTGTTCCAAATACTAGTACATGGTAAAAATGTTATTTAGTATAGGTTGTGGCCCTTGCAGAAACAAGTTAAATCGTAAATGAATAAAAAAATCCATGCTGGCATTCGAGATGGCAGACTTAATTATTTATCATTAACCAAGCTATTGTACAAATAAAAACACGTGTTCTTGATATGCCAACATTGCTTGCTGCAGGAGAAGCTAATGCCGCTGCACCAGACAGATATAAATGTCAGTTTCCTATCATGATTGACGACTGGAGGAAGAAATTTAACGAAGGCTCGGATGGGCAGACAGATGCCAAGTTTCCATTCGGATTTGTACAGGTTTAATGTTCTGTCATAAAATAACTACGCTATTTGATTGTATAAATGCACATGGTTAATGTGGCATTAAAATGTCTTTTAGATTGTTCATTTAACGCATTGATTACCTAATACGGATTAAGAGCTTGTTTAATATCAGTACTGGAGATATAGTGTTAATTTAATGATTGATTTAAAGTAGCTATCCCGCCAAATAACGGCACAATTACACTACAAAACCGTTCATCAAAACTATATCCAGGTGTTCAGGTCCCGAATAAAAGTAAATAGTTATTAATGAGCATGCATAAAATGAATTATGAGTTGGTAACTCTTAATTCGACGCTCCAGTTTTGGGGTTTAGCCTGGCTGGTTAAAGCCGTTTATATTGTGTCTTTATACTTTGGATTCTAAAAATATTTAAGTTATATCATCATTATCATCATCATCCCTTTATCGTTACAATGCTCTAGCAAAATAATGGATGGTTTACAAACAGAATTTGCAGTTCTGTACGTGAGATGGTTCTATACTCATGCCACATATTAAGCTCCGTGAGAAATGATTTCATAAATCTTTTTCAGCTGATTGCTCCATGGAGAAATAAATTATTCAACAATAATCTTCTTTCAGCTAGCTCCATTGAGGATTTAACAATCTTCTTTCATCTAATTCCGTCTTCTTTCAACTAGCTCCATGGCGAAACGATTCATATATTGTCACCTTTCAGCTAGCTCCATGGAGGAATGATTCAACAATAGTGAAGGGTTTTCCGGATATCCGTTGGCACCAAACATGCGACTTTGGCTACAATCCTAATCCACAGATGCCGGCAACCTTCATGGCCGTTGCTATGGACTTGCCAGACTTCGAATCGCCCTATGGAAGGTTTGAAGAACATATATGAAGTATCCACATATGTTAAAAACCGTAGTACAGTCTGCATTCAAAATGTATTGATGAAATGGCTGACCATACCCACACACAGTGGATTATATATGTATTGCAACCTTCATGCCTGGGGCTATGAATGCTGTGGACTTACTAGACATCGAATCGCACTATGGAAAGTTTATGACGTGATTTCTTAATATCCTTGGTCATTATCCTTTCATACAATCCTTATTAAACTTGTCAATATTCATCAAAAGGGGGTTATAACCTTATCATTTTGCAACGCACTGCATGTTCGTTTACCTACAGGCAATTACTATGGTACAAATTGCAATTGCTCGTTATGGTCCCTAGGCACAATGCATGCATGTAAATGCTGAATTTTCTAATTACATTAAAATTGTGTTGTTGTTTTCCGCAATTGTATTGACCTGTTTTCCCCTACCAGTATACACCCGAGAGATAAACAAGACGTGGCGTCGAGGTTGGTACTATCGGCACTCAATGTCGCCTACAACATGAGTGCGGGCAAGTTTCAGGGACCCAGGATTACCGCATTCTTCATCGACATTGGCTACTTCACGTTACAAATCGAGCTTGACAATGGAAAGACACCCATCGTCGTCAGATCTGTAGATGGTTTTGAGGTAACTTTAAATAAATCAATACGAACATGCTTAAGTCGATGTATAGTCAGGGTATTTAGTCCCCTACCGGTTTCCACCAGAGGGGGTTATATGTTTGCTGTCCGACATTCCGTCTAAGACGTTTCCGCTCAAGAATTTAAGCTTCCCTTGATGATTAACAAGGCGTGACTCATTAAAGAATCGTGTCGGCTCATTGATCAGATGTCAAGGTCATTGCAAATATGAATAGAAAGTTGGTTTCCGCTCAATAACTTTAATTTCCACTTTAATTTCCAATGAGGAATTTTAACGAAACTTCACCACATTGACGAATTTTAACGAAACTTCATCACAAGGTGCAGCTCATTGTGGTTATTATTCGGGTTGTTTGTCAAAGGTCAAGGTCGCTGTTACAATAAAATTGATTTCCGATCAATAAGTTAGCTTTCCCTTAAGGAATTAACGAAAGTTCAACACACGGTGTGGCTCGTGGAAAGAAAGCTCGCGATTGTTATTCTGGTCATTTGGTCAATGGCACTATTACCATATATAATAAGTAGACTTATTAGATAAGTGGTTACACCAGTAATGGACTTATAATTCGCTAAGTAGTTCATTCGTATTAACAGTGGCTTTATATCGTTTTCCCTACTTTTCACACCCTTTGTTGTTGACATGAGCGTGACAGCGTTCAAGTACCCTGGTGAAGAGTGTATATAATTTAAACAATATTTTATTCAAGTAATGAATGGGATTGGACACCAGGCAATGCCTATGTAAGACCTCTCCCGAGGTGAAGAGTCTATATCACCAGCATACGCTCTCACTTACGTGTACGTTATCATTTCCATTTAAGGCGCCTCGTGGAAATCTGGATGTTTTCAACTCGCGGCGACACGTTAGATTTTCTACATAACTTACAAACTAGTATTTGAAAATAGGTATTACTACGATTTTGAATAGCGTTTCAACGAATAGTACTAAGTTTGGTTGCACCAATGATATATTTAAACCTTTGGTAGAATAACAAGGAAAAATTATCTTCATATTGTATTTCATCTTATGTAATTACATGTATATGCAAAAAAGGTTGAAAGGCAAGGTGATACTAGATTACTATTTCGAGGTTCTTGTTTTAATGCGTAATACATGCTTCAAGATTGCTGTGTTTCCGTTAAAAGGTCAAGTTAAATTCTGCTTAAGCTTTTCTAGGGTGAGTGAGTAGAGGTCAAACTGTGTATACATACTGCTTAATATATTTACATATAGGCAAACATATTGGGTCAAGTGTGATTCTCGTCGTCGATATATTGGTCCCAAATCGGTCTACCTAGTCAAAATCGGTCTATGACCCAATAGTTTTTTTCAAAAGATGTATAGCGGGGTTAGGCACAAATTCTCTCTGTAAATGGACGTCATTATTTTGATACCTGTTTAATTATGTCCTAATTATGTCCTTATGCACATAATATGTTTTAAATATATATATATGCCGTAGTGAGTTCAAATTCTCTCCCTTTATTATATATACCTGAATTCACAGTATCCCCAGATCCGGCACCTTTCATTGTCACTGTCTCAATATAGCTGTGTGTGGTTGAACGCTTAAATGTGGCCCACTCATATGAGCTATAATTGTATGTATGTATGCGTCTATATGTTAATTGTGCCTTCAGATGAGTGTGTTATGATGTAGAGATACAGTTTATCAACGTGTGTTGCAACTACCTTTTTTAAGGAGTGAATATATACGTTTGATTTCTGTGTATCTCGTCATAGCTAGGCGCCCTGCCGTAGTTCGTCCGAAGGTTGTCTGTCCTTGGTAGTTCACAAATATTTCTCCCCATATATATATATATATATACGCAGTATCCCCAAGATCCGGCACCTTTCATTGTCACTGTCTTATAGCTGTGTGTGGTTGAATGTGATCCCACTCATATGTATGTATGCGTGTATATGTTAATTGTGCCTCCAGACGAGTGACTGTTACAGTTTATCAGCGTGTGTTGCAGCTATCCTTTAGGAAGTGAATGCATACGTTTGAATTATGTATTCGCCCTGCCGTTGTTCGTCCGAAGGTTGTCTGTCCTTGGTAGTTCGCAAATAGTTCTCCCTATATATATATATATATATATATATATTTCTCCCTATATATATATAAAATACCAGTTTATTGAATTAAAAAAAAAAAAAAAATATATATTACTCGTTCTGATATTGCATAAGCCATGGCTATATTAATTTTAATATCCTACTTTTATCAGGTTCGTAAGTAAATTCTCTTAACTCTTAACTTTTCTTTAACTTTCAAGTTTTGGATAACCTTCTTTTTTATTTTTTTTAACGACTCATTTCGACTCGGACTGAGCCATACAATTATAAGCATAGCATCTCCGTGGCCGAGTGGTTGTAAACGATGCGTTGTAAACCTTCGCCTCTCACTGCTGCGGGTTCGAATCCCACTGGGAACTACCTATGGCACCGTTTATTGAAGCTACAGAACAACACTACTCCATATAGGTGTTCGCTCCGTGACGGCGGCATGTTTGATGGGAAACAGCACCCCTTCGAGGTTGCTGTCCAAATATACCTTAATACGACGTAGGACTCGCTTTATTTCAAGCTGCCCAGTCATGTTCCTGATTAGCTTAGTCCAGGGGAGAAAAATGCATATATCACTATAACATGTAAGGCATACATACGTTATCATCCTCAGAGATTGACTGACAAATTGGTTACTAGTTTGCCCGACTACTAGTTTGTCCGACTACTAGGGTGCTGTGCCCGACTACTAGTGTGCTGTGCCCGACTACTAGTGTGCCCGACTACTAGTATGCTGTGCCCGACTACTAGTGTGCTGTGCCCGACTACTAGTGTGCCCGACTACTAGTGTGCTGTGCCCGACTACTAGTGTGCCCGACTACTAGTGTGCTGTGCCCGACTGGGAGCTCGACTTGCAATTATTGGGAGCTCGACTTGTAAGTGAGGAAGTGTCGATTCTTACGAATGGCAGGAGGTGTACAGTACTGGTTCTACCCAGGAAAAGTGGGTGGTCTGTCTCCACCACAAAATTCGACCATCATATATAACCTTACATGTGTTGAAAATAACAAACAAACAATTATAAGCCATGTTTTTCAGATGTGCTGTTCCTTAAACAACCAGTCCAGGTGTGATGGAACCGATTCAAAATGGATTCCGACTCCAATTATCACTCATGACGCAAACAGTGTTACGATGTCTTACAAAAATGGTTGTGCCAACCAGTGGGTCATGGGGCTGAGGTATGCGTGGAGGGAGTCGCCTTGTTCCTTTAAGAAGTGTGCAGTTTATACTGTGGAGAACGAACTACCTATGGCACCGTTTATTGACCTCGGGTTGATCGGGCTTACGGGTCAGAGAGGCATATATTAAAAAAGCTGGGTTCTGTTAAAATATGTGTTTGCGTTACATTGTTTACTGCCATAGTTAATAATTCATTTAGGTGGTGGGGCGTCCGTGGAAGAGTGGTTAGAGTCTCTGACTTGAAACCACTTGCTTCTCTTCGCTGTTGGTTCGAGATCTCATGGGAAACTTTATGTGAGGAAGCTATCCAGCTGGACTGCGGAACGTGGTTTGCCCAGGTGTACAAACATTACCAAAGGGGCACCTAGGGTCTTCCTCCACCAATGGAAGCTGGAAATTCGCCATTTGACCTTAGCTGTTGGTACGACTACAAAATCCAATTAAATTAAATTTATTTAGGTGGTGTAGGTCAAAATAAATAACAACAATGTACAATGCAAGTCTTAACTGTTTCGTTTCGAAAAATATATAATCCACAACAGTTGCTTTATCACTTTACAAGTAACGAGCATACATACAATATTGATATTGGTAAACCGACTAAAAAGGGAATGTTTCCATGTCAATATTTTCCATGTTAACGTTTTGCCTTCTCCAACTGTACCGCATTTGTTAGCGACATCTTAGAGCTACAGAACAACACTACTCCATATAGGTGTTCGCTCCGTGACGGCGGCATGTTTGATGGGAAACAGCACCCCTTCGAGGTTGCTGTCCAAATATACCTTAATACGACGTAGGACTCGCTTTATTTCGAGCTGCCCAGTCATGTTCCTGATTAGCTTAGTCCAGGGGAGAAAAATGCATATATCACTATAACATGTAAGGCATACATACGTTATCATCCTCAGAGATTGACTGACAAATTGGTTACTAGTTTGCCCGACTACTAGTTTGTCCGACTACTAGGGTGCTGTGCCCGACTACTAGTGTGCTGTGCCCGACTACTAGTGTGCCCGACTACTAGTATGCTGTGCCCGACTACTAGTGTGCTGTGCCCGACTACTAGTGTGCCCGACTACTAGTGTGCTGTGCCCGACTACTAGTGTGCCCGACTACTAGTGTGCTGTGCCCGACTACTAGTGTGCTGTGCCCGGCTACTAGTGTGCCCGACTACTAGTATGCCCGACTTCTAGTGTGCCCGACTACTAGTGTGCCCGACTACTAGTATGCCCGACTACTAGTGTGCTGTGCCCGACTACTAGTGTGCCCGACTACTAGTGTGCTGTGCCCGACTACTAGTGTGCCCGACTACTAGTATGCCCGACTACTAGTGTGCTTTGCCCGACTACTAGTGTGCTTTGCCCGACTACTAGTGTGCTGTGCCCGACTACTAGTATGCCCGACTACTAGTATGCCCGACTACTAGTGTGCCCGCTGGTGTGCCCGACTACTAGTGTGCCCGACTACTAGTGTGCTGTGCCCGACTACTAGTGTGCCCGACTACAAGTGTGCCCGACTACTAGTATGCCCGACTACTAGTGTGCTGTGCCCGACTACTAGTGTGCCCGACTACTAGTGTGCCGACTACTAGTATGCCCGACTACTAGTGTGCTGTGCCCGACTACTAGTGTGCCCGACTACTAGTATGCCCGACTACTAGTGTGCTGTGCCCGACTACTAGTGTGCCCGACTACTAGTATGCCCGACTACTAGTGTGCTGTGCCCGACTACTAGTGTGCTGTGCCCGACTACTAGTGTGCCCGACTACTAGTGTGTCCGACTACTAGTATGTCCGACTACAAGTGTGCTGTGCCCGACTACTAGTGTGCTGTGCCCGACTACTAGTGTGCCCGACTACTAGTATGCCCAACTACTAGTGTGCTGTGCCCGACTACTAGTGTGCCCGACTACTAGTGTGCTGTGCCCGACTACTAGTATGCTGTGCCCGACTACTTGTGTGCTGTGCCCGACTACTAGTGTTCCCGACTACTAGTGTGCTGTGCCCGACTACTAGTGTGCCCGACTACTAGTATGTCCGACTTCTAGTATGTCCGACTACTAGTATGCTGTGCCCGACTACTAGTGTGCCCGACTACTAGTGTGCTGTGCCCGACTACTAGTGTGCTGTGCCCGACTACTAGTGTGCCCGACTACTATTGTGTCCGACTACTAGTATGCCCGACTACTAGTGTGCTGTGCCCGACTACTAGTGTGCTGTGCCCGACTACTAGTGTGCTGTGCCCGACTACTAGTGTGCCCGCCTACTAGTGTGCCCGACTACTAATATGCCCGACTACTAGTGTGCTGTGCCCGACTACCAGTGTGCTGTGCCCGACTACTAGTGTGCCCGACTACTAGTATGCCCGACTACTAGTATCCGACTACTAGTATGCCCGACTACTAGTATGTCCGACTACTAGTGTGCTGTGCCCGACTACTAGTATACCTGACTACTAGTGTGCCCGACTACTAGTGTGCCCGACTACTAGTATGTCCGACTACTAGTGTGCTGTGCCCGACTACTAATGTGCTGTGCCCGACTACTAGTGTGCCCGACTACTAGTATGCCCGACTACTAGTGTGCTGTGCCCGACTACTAGTATGATGTGCCCGACTACTAGTGTGCCCGACTACTAGTATGTCTGACTACTAGTATGTCCGACTACTAGTGTGTTGTGCTTGACTACAAGTATACCTGACTACTAGTGTGCCCGACTACTAGTGTGCCCGACTACTAGTGTGTCCGACTACTAGTATACCTGACTAAGACATCCACTAATTACACTACATACTACAACTCTTTAAATATTAACACTAGTCTTCTTTTAAAGGAGAAACAGACATATACATGTACTATTATAAGTGTGTATTCCGAGGCCGAGTGGTTCAAGTGCTTGATTTGACATCATTTGACAATCACCACAGGATTCGAGCCCACATGGGACCAGGAATCTTTATGTGATGAAGCTATCCAACTGGCTTGCGCAACATCGGTGGTTGTATCTGGGGTCTTCCTCCACCTATGGATTCTGGAAAGTCGCCATATGGTTTCTTCCTTCTGCGCGTTTCTCATGATTAGTACCATTGGCATCTCATATACTAGTAATCAATTCTACTTCAGTGCAACCAATTATATTTATGTAATACAAACATTTTCTGAATGCCCCTCATTGCGAAGAACCTGACTAAGAACATGACTTGGAACAATAACAATTAAGGTGAACAATTTTAAGATCAGGCCTGGCCAGGCCAGGCTAGTAAGTCCAAGCGATGTTTCAGTGTATGCGTTTCACGCAATCCTAATTCGACCTCTGTAGAATTCGGACAAAACGTACACGGTTTATGACGTATTAATAGGGCATTACCGTATTAATCGGGAAGTGACTTTTCTAAAAAGCACGCTTCCAAGTTATTTCACGTGAACTGTAAATTTGGTTGCAGTCCAACGTCAAATGTAGGTTAGAAAATTTAACTAAGGTAAAAAGTGAAACTTTGATATTGAAACTTTAATAAATGGCACTAATGTTTCCTTATGCAGCTTATTAATTATCTCTCTCTCCACCACCCCCACCCCCCCCCCCACCCCCCCACTACACCCCACCCCACGAAGTGTCAGTGTTGGTTGGGTTTCACGTCATTTTCAGCACATTTTAGACTATATATAACATATATAACGGTCAATTTGTTATTGGTGTAGTCAGGCCATCCACCTTTTCCTGGATAGAACCAGCACTGTATATCTCCCGCCATCTATAAGATAGCATAAAATGTGCGTAAAAACAACCGGGTTTTTAATCCGATATTGTAAGTCTACTATTGTATACAGAGTAACGGCTCTGTTTCGACTTAGATTATGTATGCATTGATTGTGTTTGTCAAGCGACTTATATTTAGTTTCCAACGGATAGAGCCCAGAGTGTGTAGATTTCTTCAGCATGATGTCAAGATTTGCATCTGGCAATAGGATTTTGATCCAACTATGTGCCTGTTGTTTTTTTAGACTTGCAACCTTAGCTTTATGGTAATTCTTGTCGCATGAACATGTGTACATTTGTTTACATATATTTCTACATATTGTACATTAACTTCTTTAGAAGCAGCCTACTATTGCATTAGTTTCTTTGTTTTGAGTTGGCACTGCGTTGTATTTTCCGATCAGGTTCGCAATAGTTACATGTAGGAGTCGCTAGCATCTCACACTTGCAATTTTAAAATTATGTTGACCAATTAAAGAAGCCAGAGATATCTTAAATCCGGAGATTCTGAGAGCTAATGAAAAATCCAAAGATTCCGGAATTTATCCAGAGATTTGGCAGGCCTGCAGCGGTCATTACGTGTATTACGTGTTGCTTGTACACGTAATAGTTATTTTGAAAAAAAATTGTGGCAACTTCTACTCTGGAATCATGTGACGGTTTTTCATGAAACTTTACAGGAATGTTACTCGTGGTGTCTTGTTGGTCCTAAGTAAAAAAAATCAGGTTGACCGAAAATTCAAAATGGCCACCACAGCTAAAAAATAAATGTTAACTATATTTTAACTAGAAATGTGTTCATGAGACACGGATACTCCAACTGAAATCAATCCGCGGAAATAACATTTGGAAAAAGGCCGTAACTCTGGTAAAACATGGTCGATTTTGATGCGGAATCGACATGCACATCTTGATATCATAAGTAAGCATCCTGTAATGGATTGGAAGCTGTGGGAGGAATTAAACACGTACACTATTTTAATGTATGATTTGACGAAAAAAGGGCCATAACTCCGGTAATACAAGGTCGATTTTGACGCCGGATCGACATACACATGTTGACATCATAGGTAAGTTCGAAACAGTAGGTTGACAACTGTGGGAGAAGATAGACACACAAACTTTTCGGGACGGACGAACGGACTAACAGACATGGCTGGCGATGCCCCTTCATCATTCGGTGAAACTAAAACTATTAGTGTTATTGATTTAAACATTTACTAAAAGGACTGACTTGACATAAAGTTGGTTCTAAACAAGAACAAATGTTTTGAAGGCTTGAACATATCACAGTAATATTCGTTATTGTCAACGTCAGACACTTAGTTTGTTCTAAATGCATTGACACCAATGTTATTATTTTTTTTCTCAATTTATGAAACTTTACTTCTTTTTTTTAAATTGCTGTTCGGATCGAGATAACAAAAGTATGTTTTTTTGCTATAAAATAAATAAAAAAATAAAAATATTTGCCTACCTACCGACCTAAAATTTGAAATTAGGGTCGGGAAAGGGCAAACATAAATATGTTTAAGGGTGGCCTCAGTGTACTTTTCGTATAGAAAAGTATTTTTCCACTTGAAAAATCACCAGAAAAGGTGGGGTCACAAGACATGCAAGAAACGTCTTTGTTTGTTTGTTTGTTTTGTAAACACAAGGTCGTAACTGCCTATACGCATAATACGCATGTGCGTACACATGTTTGCCAGTCAAAAAAGAGTTTTGGATGAAAGACGGAAAATGTTGTGCTAGAAAACACTACATTGCACCATATTAATCCATTCGTATTGATCATCAGTCTCGGGGGTTGGGGTGGGGGTGGGAATGATTCTCACAGCTTCCATAGATGTTACACAACCTCATTCATGTGCGTGCGCATTTCCATGCTTTAAAGTACCGGTAAGACTGTTGCACTGCGCATGTCCGTTTTTCCAAACAGAACAAGTGAATTTTAATTGTCGGCTGTGTCGTTTTCCCTACTTTTCACACCCTTTGTTGTTGACATGAGCGTGACAGCGTTCAAGTACCCTGGTGAAGAGTCTATATAATTTAAACAATATTTTATTCAAGTAATGAATGGGATTGGACACCAGGCAATGCCTATGTAAGACCTCTCCCGAGGTGAAGAGTCTATATCACCAGCATACGCTCTCATTTACGTGTACGTTATCATTTCCATTTAAGGCGCCTCGTGGAAATCTGGATGTTTTCAACTCGCGGCGACACGTTAGATTTTTTACATAACTTACATACTAGTATTTGAAAATCGGTATTACTACGGTTTTGAATAGCGTTTCAACGAATAGTACTAAGTTTGATTGCACCAATGATATATTTAAACCTTTGGTAGAATAACAAGGAAAAGTAATCTTCATATTATATTTTATCTTATGTAATTACATGTATAAGCAAAAAAGGTTGAAAGGCAAGGTGATACTAGATTACTAATTCGAGGTTCTTGTTTTAATGCGTAATACCTTGCTTCAAGATTGCTGTGTTTCCGTTAAAAGGTCAAGTTAAATTCTGCTTAAGCTTTTCTAGGGTGAGTGAGTAGAGGTCAAACTGTGTATACATACTGCTTAATATATTTACATATAGGCAAACATATTGGGTCAAGTGTGATTCCTCCCCGTGTGGTTCTCGGGGGCCCCGTTTGGTCACGGGGCAAAGAATAGGGCCACTGCAGATCCCTTTGGAGGGGTAGGCAGAGGGGTAGAATCCCCACAAATTCATGTTCATTTTATCATTTTTTGTTCATGTCCATTAAATGTCTTCATCATGATCCCTGCATTGTTTCAGGTGCTATCTCGCTCGCATCAAAAGAGCAGTGGCAGAAAAACAATAACGTGGCTCCAGCGTAAATGGAGTTTCTACGATAGAATTTGCAGCAACTCTGCAGTTCAGGGTGAGAAGGTTCTAGGCCCATTTTCCATATTTTATCTCGATGTACATGGAAGATGAGCCTGGCATGTTCATGCCTGTTAGGCGCCATATAACCTTATCATGTGTTGGTGCGCCTTAAAACCCCAATTCAATTCAATTCAAGTGTGATTCTCGTCGTCGATATATTGGTCCCAAATCGGTCTACCTGGTCAAAATCGGTCTATGACCCAATAGTTTTTTTCAAGGCACAAATTCTCCCTGTAAATGGACGTCATTATTTTGATACAGGTTTAATTATGTCCTAATTATGTCCTTATGCACGTAATATGTTTTAAATAAATATATATATATATATTCACAGTATCCACAAGATCCGGCACCTTTCATTGTCACTGTCTTATAAATGTAATCCCACTCATATGAGCTATAAGTGTATGTATGTATGTATGTATGTATGCGTGTATATGGTAACTGTGCCTCCAGACGAGTGTGTTATGATGTAGAGATACAGTTTATCAGCGTGAATGCACACGTTTGATTTCTGTAGGCGCCCTTCCGTTGTTCGTCCGAAGGTTGTCTGTCCTTGGTAGTTCGCAAATATTTCTCACTATATATATATGTATATTTAAAATACCAGGTTACTGAATTATTTTTAAAAAAAATATATATATATATATACATATTACTCGTTCTGATATTGCATAAGCCATGGCTACATTAATTTTAATGTCCTACTTTTATCAGGTACGTAAGTACTTACTCTTAACTTTTCTTTAACTTCTTGTGATATATCAAGTTTTGGATAACCTTCTTTTTTATTTTTTTAACAACAAATGTTGAGCCATACACTTATAAGCATAGCGTCTCCGTGGCCGAGGGGTTGTAAACCTTCGCCTCTCACTGCTGCGGGTTCGAATCCCACTGGGAGCTCTACTTGCAATTATTGGGAGCTCGACTTGTGAGGAAGTGTCGATTCTTACGGATGGCGGGAGGTGTACAGTACTGGTTCTATCCAGGAAAAGTGGGTGGTCTTCCTCCACCACAACAAATCGACCGTCATATATAACCTTACATGTGTTGAAAATGACGTAAAACACCATACAAACAAACAAACACACACTTATAAGCCATGTTTTTCAGATGTGCTGTTCCTTAAACAACCAGTCCAGGTGTGATGGAACCGATTCAAAATGGATTCCGACTCCAATTATCGCTCATGACGCAAATAGTGTTACGATGTCTTACAAAGATGGTTGTGCCAACCAGTGGGTCATGGGGCTGAGGTATGCCTGGAGGGAGTCGCCTTGTTCCTTTAAGAAGTGTGCAGTTTATACTGTGGAGAACGAACTACCTATGGCACCGTTTATTGACCTTGGGTTGATCGGGCTTACGGGTCAGAGAGGCATATATTAAAAAAGCTGGATTCTGATAAAATATGTGTTTGCGTTGTTTGTTACTTAACATTGTTTACTGCCATTGTTAATAATTCATTCAGGTGATGAGGCGTCCATGGCTGGGTGGTTAGAGTCTCTGACTTGAAACCACTTGTTTCTGTTGGTTCGAGATCGCATGGGAACCTTTATGTGAGGAAGCCCGTGTACAAACATTACCGGAGGAGCACCTGGGGTCTTCCTCCACCAATGGAAGCTGGAAAGTCGCCATTTAACCTTAGCTGTTGGTACGACTACGAAATCCAATTCAATTCAATTCATTTAGGTGGTGTAGGTCAAAATAAATAACAAAAATGTACAATGCAAGTCTTAATTGTTTCGTTTCGAAAAATATATAATCCACAACAGTTGGTTTATCACTTTACAAGTAACGAGATACATACAATATTGATCTTGTAAACAGACTAAAAAGGAAATGTTCCCATATCAACATTTTCCATATTAGCGTTTTGCCTCTTCAACTGTGCCTGTGTATTAGCGGATCTGGGCCTTACGCTTTAGAGCTACAGAACAACACTACCCTACATAGGTGTTCGCTCCATGACGGCGGCATGTTGATGGGAAACAGCACCCTTCGAGGACAGCAACCTTCGATGTTGCTGTCCAATATACCCTAATACGATGTGCGAGCGTAGGATTCGTTCATTTTGAGCTGCCAGTCAAGTTCCTGATTAGCTTAGTCCAGGGGAGACAAATGCATATAAACTAAACCATGTAAAGCATACATACGGTCAGATACCACTATTGATTTGGGGCTTCTGATTGGTTGAAAAAAGTATAGGTCTATTAGGGCATATAGTCAGATTGTAAGTAGATTCTGATTGGATTAATTTACCCAAATCATAACAAATCCCCATAAAACATCAAAATATTATGTTTCCATCATAAAAACATGTTGATTTAGGATATTTTGAACTGAAATTTGCATTTTTATGGATACAATTTTACTGAGAGTATATTTGCAAAAAGTAAATTTCTTTACTGCCATTCTTGGGGTGGCCACCTTCAGTGAACTATTAGAGGCTGAAAGCATCAGATTATCCCCAATTTGCTGGTCATTTTTGAGTGTCTCTAAGATAGTTCTTTAAAAAAAATAGGTTTTATCATCCCATTCCGATATAGGAATAGGGGTTGTAGGCCAAAAAGCCTATAATGGAGGCCTATGGAAATGCAATAGTGGTATATGACCTAAAAGATATCATCCTCATAGATTGACTGACAAATTGGTTACTAGTGTGCCCGACTACTAGTATGCCTGACTAAGACATCCACTACACTGGGGGCGTCCGTGGCCGAGTGGTTAACGTCTCTGACTTGAAATCACTTGCCCCTCACCGCTGTAGGTTCGATCCCTCATGTGCCTAGGAATCTTTATGTGAGGAAGCTATCCAGCTGGCTTGCGGAACGTCGGTGGTTCTACCCAGGTGCCCGCCCGTGCACGAAAATTGCCCAGAGGGGCACCTGGGGTCTTCCTCCACCAATGGAAGCTGGAAAGTCGCCATATGACCTTAGCTGTTGGTGCGACTATAAAATCCAATTCAATCAATCAATCCACTACACTGCACACTACAACTCTTTAATATTAACATCTGTTTCTCTTTGAAAAGAGAAACAGATATATACATGTACTATTATAATTGTGGAGTCCTTGATTTGATATCCTTTGACAATCACCACAGGTTCGAGCCGTATGGGACCAGGAATCTTTATGTGATGAAGCTATCCAACTGGCTTGCGCAACATCGGTGGTTCTATCTGGGGTCTTCCTCCACCAATGATTCTGGAAAGTCGCCATATGGGGTGCCATATGGCCTTAGCTGCTGGTAAATTTAATTTGTGTAGGTTAAAGTTCAAGTCCGCGCTATGACCTGATCATGAATGCAAAAAAGTATTTAACTTATGGAGCAACATTATAAACACCACAGGTAGACTTTCACTGTAGCAGGATGGACCTTCATTCATTTTGGAGTCAGTAGGTCAAATGTCATTATGACTCGATCATGAAAAACATTTTGTCTTTTCAACCTTTGTACGGAGAGGCGCCACCACTTATATTTGAACACTTAAGTGAGTTTTTTCCAGCGGAAGTGATTGTCATAAAAAATACGTGATTTAATGATGTGAAACTGTCATTTAGAACGTATGCATTTAAAAATAATATCCAATTTCACGCGGTCCTTTTTAATTGCATTTTGAATAGGTGTACACCATTTTCTAATTTGAAGCCTATATGTTGCTGTTGCCGTGGAGTTTTACCTTATACGAATAATTGCACTAAATGCATACCATAATTGTTTAAAACCTGTGTTTATAATTTAAATATGATCGTATGTTTTATTTTAAGACAAAAATATAGATGCTGAATTAAAAGCTCGACTTTTATCGCAATATTAAAACATTGACAGATAATAGGAAAATTTGCTCCTGTGTTACTGATAATTTATAAATTAACCAAGATAACTGTTTTTATCATATTTTGTTGATATAAAAACATGAACAGTTATTGTTGATGTATATCATATATGTATATCGTATACGTTATAAAGATATATTTGGTAAACAAATATATTATTTTTATCATTATTTGCAAATAATAATAGTGTTTTGACCCTAAATTTAAGTTATATATTTTTCTATCTTTCTTTTGAGAAACTTATGAAACTCGTTTTTTATAGCAGAGGAAGTCACAAAAATGCCTGCAGTTAATGTTTTGAACTAGACGCTTTCGTAAATTTAGTCATTTTTATAGTTGAATTTCATGTTAATTTTCGCTAAAATCTTGAAAATCGACAAATTAAAAAAAATGCATATTACACTTTTCTACGTTCAGGCATGGACATATCGGATTACTATAACCTTTAACGATATTTTAAAAGCATTTGTTGTTAAAATTTGTATTGCAGTTATTTTTATAATTGACGAGTTTTGCTTCAAAATGTCATTCTCTACCCATTTTCAAAAATGCGGACGCAGCAACATTAAGAAGCACATAATAGTGCATGTCATAATGTTTCATATCGAAGGAATCATTAGACTTAACATTACAATCAACATATTCGGCGAGAATTTCAAGATAGTTGATTCAGTTACACAATAAAGTGTTCAAATATAAGTGGGGCGCCTCTCGTAGCCACGTTCATCGAAATGCAGTCTATGTTGAGCGAATGACCTGTATTCCTTTTATGATGAGTAGGTCAAAGGTCAAGGTCACACATGACCCGATCATGCAATAACATTGTCTGCACGATTACTTATTTACCACATATGGACCAATGGGTAGGCCTAATAAATTGGCTCCTATGCAGTTTTTTTTATTATTATTCTGACGTTCTATGTAACTGCATATACGAAAAATTTCAAAAGAGCATTAAACGTGTATTTAACACACTAGACCAATGGGGCCCTCGACTATATACGTAGAAAAGGAAAATAACCGATACGCATACTGTGTGCGACCGTTTAGAGAGTTGTCCTTCGTTGACTCGACAGAGCATGTTGTGCTGCTTGCAGGTTTTATGATCGAAGTACATTTTGAGTTAAATATATATACACCTGATAGCAATGTATTTTTACGTACCCAAATGAATTTAATAAGTATTACATCTTCACATTTGACATGAAACTGAAGTCAATGATACTGCGTTTCACTTGTATTTTGGAAGTAGACGTAAAACTAACGAACGAAAAGGTGACCCCACACAGGTCCCGCTCCGCTCTCTTCAGTATTCCAGTGCCACAACAGGTTCTTTGTTTATGACTGTGAGACAAAAATATATCTCAAACATACGATAAATCACAAGTAATCACCATTATATATTTATACAATAATGAGTTCTTTTTGTTGTTTCCTTTCATGGTTGTAAAGTTTAAAGTTGGCAACATTTTTTAAAAACTCGAAAAATGAAAAAGGTTGGTCAATGGTGACAAATGTATCGGACCATCAGGTGTTATTAATATCTCGGATACGAGCAAAGTGAAACAGAATCAATGACGATTATAAAGTTGCGAAGCTTGTCATAGTACAAAGATTAGCAGGCCCTTACATCGTCAAACTGTTTAAGTTGAGACCTTATAGTTAAGCTGTTTTCCAACCCATCCACCACCCCTAGGACCCTGAGTGGGGAAAATTTCCGATGTTCTTTGTAATTTCGCACATAGTTATCAGTTATAAAGAATATCCATAAAATGGTCGCAACCTGTGTGCGTAATCACATTTATCAGTCAAAATCACAAAATTTAGTATTAATAGATTAGTATCAGTATCCGTCTGCCTTATTTTCGCGCGTGTGATTGTTGTACTTGGAGCTTTTAACAATAGTACATTTGCATTGTGACAGTGTTTGCCTTTAAACAAAAGTGACATCACCGATCATTATCGTAAATCGGTATTCTATCGTCGTTCACTAATTCATCTAGATTATATCGTCAGTCACTTATACAGCTAGATTATATCGTCGGTCACTTATAACGATAAATTAACCCAAATAATGTGTTGTTGAGCCGTTAAGCATGTGTCATCGCAACTTGCCATATGACACTTACGGCAGTGACTAGTGGTACAGGACTGACTAGGGGTACGTAACTGACTAATGGTACAGGACTTAACCATTGCTTGCGGAATAATTCCATTGACCAAATATAGCTGAACATTGTCCTGCTTCTGTTGATTCTCTGAATTGATCAACTATAGCGGGGCACACGATCACTGCGATTCATCATATTTAACAAGGATAATTTTCTGAGAATAACATTTGGTTGCCATAAAAGGATTCTGTAATTGATCAATTTCTTTAGTTGTGCCTGTGTCACGCGATTTATTTTAATCAACTTCACTTAATTACCCACGAGTCTTGCCTGTTATGTATAGCAAGAGTCTGCACACGTCTGAAACTAGCAGTGGAGAAAAATGGCACGTACAGAGTTATATTGAATTAAAGAGGGCGGGCCGGTAATTAAAAGGCATCTTAATTTGCAGTCCATTGAAAAGGGGGAGTTCCGGGGAAGATTTTGACGCGGAGGAAAATGCCACGTATAACATTGTATACATTGGATTAAAGAGGGCGGGCCCGTAAATAAAAGGCTTATTCTATGCAGTCCATTGTAGAGAGGGCACCAGAGAAGATTTTGACGCATCAGGCATATTTATATTCTCCAAGTTATGTCCTACTGAACTTAATGAACATATGAGACAGATCGGTGACGAATCGGAATCGGTCTCGGAATCCGAGAGATGACTTACGTTCTGAACTTTAAAGGGACACATGGCAATCTTGATTTATTAAAACCTAGCGGCGTCCCGTTAGTTTTTCTACATAAATTGCATTTGTTCAGTCATTAATGTTAATTATAAGAATTGTATAAAACCATTTGTTTTTGCATATTACTAATTGTTGATATTATCGCACCAGTAATATATTAAAACTTAAAAGTATAATAAGACGAAATAGTGAATAGTTAAAATTTGATTCATTTAAATGTAATCAGGATAAAAGTAAAAATGATACTGGATATATAAATCGAGACACCCATTACTTCAAGATTGCCGTGTGTCCCTTTAAATTCAAAGAGTGTAAAATACTATGAAAACCATTTTCCAAACAGTCCTAGTTTAAAAAGTCAGAAATAACGTCAAAGTTACATACGTATACAGAAAAAACTCGTAACTATTTGTTTTTCTCGGAAGGCTATCCTATGTTCTATATACCATTAACCTACATGTATGATGCAGACAAAAACTTTTAAAAAAAAAAAATAATAATAATAATGTCATTTCTAAAAAAAGAGTCATTTCTGTAAGTTGAATTTGTGCTCACAATGACTCAAATGGAGCATTTATATAGAACTAAAGAGGAAACACTTTTTTTTTAAAAAGAAATTGTTTCTAAAATTAAAATGGCTACATATGTAGCCTATAGCATGTAACCTATAGCATTACTTTATGTCTTTATTTCTGTCTCATTATAGTACAACCAATGCAGTTACAATAAAAATTACCCACAAATTTAGTACTATGTCATTCTAAATAGAGGAGAAAATACGAGTGTTAAATCAAGTGAGAAACACTATTTAACACAAATGAACAGAGTATATCATATATTCAAACAAATAAAAAGTGTACCGCCATTGTTAATCGAGACCTTTGAAGGTCATGAAAGGAAAATAACGATCAAACATCATAATCATAATTCTTGTTTCATAATCAATAATAGCAAAAGGGCGTACATTAAAACATATCTTAAAACTAGAAACGTGGAAATTCCTCGGAAAAAGGGTTTTCCGAACGGAAACGGTTTTTCTATTCTTGAACTTGACCTCAGTGACCCCACATGCAATACTAAGCTTACTTTACATATAAGGTACCTACATAGCAAGGTTTGTTCCAATATCTCATTCCCAACTAAAGTTATTGAGCAGAAACCGTTTTTCTATTTTTAGTAACAATGACCTTGATGTTGACTCCTGTGACCCCAAATGCAAGCCCAAACTTCCTTTTGATATAAGCTACCTACACAGCAAGTTGCATTCTAATATATCATTATTTACTTAAGTTATTGAGAGGAAAATGTTTTACTATTTTTAGTAACCTTGACTTTGACCTTGACCCCAGTGACGCAAATGCAATTCCAAGCTTCCTTTCCTTATAAGCTACCTACTCTGTAAGTTTCATCGCAATACTTCATTCCTAACAAAAGCTATTGAGCGGAAACCGTTTTTCTATTTTTAGTAACAGTGACCTTGACTTTGATCCTAGTGACTCCCAAATGCAATCCCAAGCTTCCTACCATGCAAGTTTTATCGCAATACCTCATTTTTAACAAAAGCTACTGAGCGGAAGCTTTTTTCTACTTTTAGTAACAATGATCTTGAACTTGACCCCAGTGATCATAAATGCAATCCCAAACTTCCTTTCCATATAAGCTACCTACCCATAAAGTTTCATTACACTATCGCATTCCTAAAAAAAGTTATTGAGCGGAAACTATTTTTCTAATTTTAGTTACAGTGACCTTGACTTTGTCCCTAGTGACCCCAAATGCAATCCCAAGATTCCTTTCCATATAGGCTACCTGCTCTGCAAGTTTCATCACAATACCTCATTCCTAACAAAATATATTGAGCGGGAAACCGTTTTTATATTTTTAGTAACAGTGACCTTGACCCCAGTGACACCAAATACAATCCCAAGCTTCCTTTCCATATAAGCTACCTACCCTGCAAGTTTCATCGCAAAACATCATTCCTAACAAAAGTTATTGAGCGGAAACTAAGAGTTTGACGACGCACGCCCGTCCGCCTGCCCGCCCGCCCGACAACCTGGTTAAAACTAATGTATTATCTCAAATCAGATTTGAAATAAACTGATTAACAACAGCTGTTCACTTTTCAAGATAAAATAAGGCTTATACACACACATACAATAATAATTATCACATTATTTACATATAAAACATACGGGTACCTACATAAAGTAAATGTTAGTCTATTTATACAGAAAGGTTCCCCTTCTCTGTAAAATATTAAAACAGGCTTTGGCAGTATCACGAATCAATTCTTGGTTTTAATAAAAAAATCAATTTTTCAATGTCAGTTAATGTGCTAAAATGTGTGTCTATTACAGCATCTTTATCATATAATATTGCACGAATATCATCATACAAGGAACATTTAATTATCACATGTATGGAGCTATACTCAGTTTCTATCCACCATTAACCTGGTGGTCAATAATAGGTCAATAGTTCTCAAAACTTGGACTCTTTTATGTTAAGTACATGTAATATGTAATGCTGTAATTAAATGTATGATAATGATGTAAAATTAGCAATTGAGGACCATTTAACCCTTTGTTGAGAAAGATTGCTATGTTTAGATGACTGTTACATTAACGTCGTTTTATTGAATTTAGTTGAACTGATGATTGTTTAAATTCTCATTAACACGTAATAGGTTATTTAGAGCGGTGAAATATATATACATAGTGTAGTATATAGTAAACATGTCGTACTCTTACGAACGAATAGATTTATTTATCACATAACATATGGTGTGGGAGTGTAATAACACCATTATTCCATTAGTGGTATAACAACAGTAATGACGTCTTGGACTGACGTAATGTGACGTTATAAGTTATGTAATAAAAAGAATCTCACATTCGTGCTAATTTATTATTGAATTTATTAAACTCATTAGCAAACAAAAATTATATGATGCTCTGCAAGCCGTCGCATCATATCATTCTTGCCAACTTGTTTAATAAATTCAATAGAGAATGAGCACTCACGTCAGAACCTCTATTTATTGCACCTCGCACAAAATCCTAGGAATTTCAAATGACCTCCTATTACTTTATAGTGGGTCAGTAGATTTCATAGAGGGTCACTAAAACAATATGGACTCGGCTATTGCCACGCCCCCTATAAATCTTACTGATCCCACATATTTCTGTAGGGGGTCAGTAACAAACCCAATAACTAATAATTGTTTGTTTAAGGTGCTCATATGATAAACTCCGATACACAGGACCGCCCGGTTAACGCCTCTATCCGACGGGTGGCAAACTAAGGCAAACTGTTGTTACCTACGTCTCGATGCTTGCATGTTGCATGTTTATTATTGTTTTTGCCTTGAAGAACAGATAAAATTAGTACATATGTAAACATGTTTACCATTTACGCAAATTATTTATGCAAATTCATTAATGATGAAATATGGACTGTTCTCATTGACTGTTTTTGTGGGGAAGCTTTTGGAACAATCTTTGGCAGTATATAAACAGACTCTGGGAGCAACTCGGCAGTTTAGAAGATTAGTATTCAGTCAAAAGTAAATTTTGAATTGGATGCTTTTAAAAATATATTTGTGAGAGGATTTACTTATTATTGTGCTCATTCATAATAACAGTGAAATTGGATATTTGGACTAAATCGGAAATATTGGAAATTAATTTAGGCTGAAAGGACAATTAACATTTGGATTAAAGAGACACTTGTTAATGTGGATTAAATGAACATTGGATAATTATTTGGACTTAATTCAAAAATTGGTTATTAATGAAAAACTGGATTTGTGTATTCTGTAAGTGAATATTTTATGTAAAAATAAATGTGTTACTTATAATTATGTTTGTGTTGCTGGTTTTGCTTCCTTTCTCGTTACATTTAAAACTTGTAACAATGTCTTGCCGAAACTCTGCTATCCATTGGGACACGCCAGCCCTAAACAACGATAAAAACTAATGAACAGTTCTTGGTTAGAAGGACATAACTGTAAAATGTTACACAGTCAATCATATCAGACAAGAATAATGAGCGCACGTGTACCGTGCATTTGACGATTATTTAAGTTGATCATTATTTCGTTAATGAAGCACGAGTTATTATTATCTAGAGAGCTTCTGCAAGTATTATATATCACCTCGTTACTGTCAATCTGCATGTATAATTATATATTGATCAATCTTCATTTAGCAGGTTTAATACCAAAAATAATTTCACTGTAGCAGGCTTAGCTTTTGAAACATGTGGCGGCTTTAAACCAGATTTTTTCTTCTTTTTTTCCTCTTCTTGCGTACGTGTGCGTGCGTGCGTGCGTATGTTCAAGTGTCGTATATTAAAGGGACTGGAGGCGATCTGGAAGAATAATGGGTGTAAGTCGAAATACGAGTAAAATCACCATGTGTTCCAGTTTCATATTCTATGTACATTTGCACCAAACTTGGACACACACAATCATATAAGATAAACAAACAGTATACTAACTTTGTGAACTTGTTTTTTAATCAATCAAGTATATAAAAGATCGATCACTGTAGTATTCAGTTCCACGGGTATGCCGAGTTTTTATGCGACTTTAACTCTTCGTTTGAAGTATGTGTATTTAAAGAGACATACGTCCATCCCATTAGTGAATGTGTATTTAGGTCGATGGTCGATGGTAAGATGCGATGGTAACATGGCCCTAACAGGACACCGTAGTTTTTGCATTTTACTAACTGTTGAAGTTGTTCATTACCTTACACCAATAATATACTTGTATGTAAAGCTAAGACTTGAAGCTACCAATGAGGCATCAAAACCAATTTTAAAACATATAGTAAATTTATACATCGGATATTACTTGGTCAAATTATAATTAAAGTTGACGCGACAACAGTTCAAATTAACTACACCGACGAGAGTTATCAAATATTATCGGCCAAACTAATAAAAGAATAAACAATGCGGTCGGTGATTGTTGATCAATTATGAAGTCGATGATGGAGATTAGATCACATAAACCGTCGCACACAAAGGACGGGTGACATGATCTTGGTTGCAGAAGCAGATGTCCACGAGGTCAAGCAACAGGTGGCATTGATTGGTCGAAACAACACGATGCTTTGTCCATGGAAGTATTGACTATTGCACAATGGGTTCACACCCAGATCAGAACGGTAAATGGAACCACTAATTATTTTCCCCATAGACACCACTGTTAAAGGGACACATGGCAATCTTGAGTTTTATTCAAATATTTGAAATTTGCTAATCGATTCAGTTATGCTGCGCCATTTTGACTTTAAAACTCCTTGCATATAATTAAATATTTTTTTAGAATAGTTCAAAGCAAATTGTTTTTACATATTACTAACTTTTTATAATATTGCACAAATAATATATTTAAAAAAAAGAGTAAAATAATGAAGAAAATTAAAATCTCAAATTATTTATTATTTATTTATTGGTGCAATATTATAAAAGGTTAGTAATATGTAAAAACAATTTGCTTTGAACTATTTTAACAATTAATATTGATGATTGAACAAATACAAGTTAAGAAAAAAACTAACGGGACGCCGTGAGTTTTTCAAATATCAAGATTGCCGTGTGTCCCTTTAAAGTGTCACATAATAATGATTTGCTGCAAATTCAACTCAAATATGGATAATGCAGCAGTGTAATGTTCATATAGAAAACTAATTTTCCACTTGAAAAATCACCAGAAAAGGTGGGGTCACAAGACATGTAAGAAAGTTCTTGTTTGTTTACTAAACAGGTCATTGATTAACTGTTTTCATTGCTCATAAAGTGTAATTTCGAAAATGTTCATCAGTGATCCAGTAAAACCTATTAATACGCTTTTTATATAAAACCACAAAATCGAATACAAATGGGCAGTTTTCCCTTACTTACAATGCCCATTTCCATCAAAAAAGGAGGGATTATTTTTTATTACAGGAACTACATCTTGGAGGTTTACATGTTTACATGTAATTAGTGGTGGTAAACCTATATAAACAGTCGTTTAATACGTTGTTATGCATCAATTGAAGAAAAATTAAATATTCTGATAGCTGATGAATTTAACTGAATTGGGGTTTTACGGCGCACCAACATAAGAAAGGTTATATGGTGCCAAACAGGATGAGATAGCTGATGAAGATAGTTTCTGACGTGTTATGTTATAGAACAAGCACAAATATGACTATCGCCAAGCAGCATGCATATAAGTAAAATGTTATGAACATTTGACTGCATTGTTTTTAAAGGGACACACGGCAATCTTGATTTCATTAAAACTCACGACGTCCCGTAATGTTTTCTACATTTGTTCAGTTATTAATAATAATTATATGAATAGTTCAAATTGTAAATTGCATATTACGAACTATTGATTATATTGCACCAATAATATATTTAATTATATGGGAGGATAACGCGCTCCAAACATTTTTTAATTGCAGGCTAGCAGGTTTTGAATCTAAATGATACTGGATTAATAACTCGAGAAGCTAATGTTAAATCTGGATAAAAAAAATATGTCACTTTAATGGCTCAAGGGCGATACATTTTTTTATTTATTTTTTTACTGATGGGACGCGTCAGAGTTGGATTAGGGTTAGTTGTATTTTCCAATGTAATGTTATCCAATATAAATACATGTTTCAGTTTTAAGAAAGAAACGCTACAAAGAAAATGAACATATAAATAAATAAAACCTATTTCATTAATTTTCTGAAACAACTTGCTTTTTTTATCCAGGGAAGCTCATCCCCATTCGAGTTTCTCGTATAATTAGTCCAGGGCTCGAAATTAGCACTAGTAATTAGTATTTTCCGTATTTCTTTTTAGCAAAGTCTTTATCGAGTATGTGCTTGGATAACCTTGCTTCGTGTTGCTTGCATACGAAATGTGGAGATGCCTTTAAAATGCATTTAAAACTCATGAAACGAAACCAAAACTCTATTTGTTGAATATTATATTAGGCTTGTAAAGTTTGAGCAGGTCTACTGATTTCACCCAACTCCTAGACATAATAAACTAAAAATGTTAATTTCTAACCCTGATTACACTTGATTACACTGAAAAGTGTCAAAGACATGACTGTTATCCGTGCCACAGAAAGACTACTCGTTGAAAGCAGCCCAGCGAGCGAGTAAGGATGCATAGGGATCCAGGAACCGTGCTATACTACTACGAGCGAGTAAGGATGCATAGGGATCCAGGAACCGTGCTATACTACTACGAGCGAGTAAGGATGCATAGGGATCCAGGAACCGTGCTATACTACGAGCGAGTAAGGATGCATAGGGATCCAGGAACCGTGCTATACTACTACTAGCGAATAAGTTAACATACTCATACCGCATAGGAATGTCTCGCCCATCTACACTCCAAAGAAACCCACTGGCGCCGGAAGGAACCAACTTGCGCCGGAAGGAACCCACTGGCGCCGGGAAAGAACCCACTTGCGCCGGCAGAAACTCACTTGCGCCGGAAGAAACCAACTGGCGCCGGATGAGGCTCGAACCCGTGATCTCCCATCGAGCCACTCGGCTCCTTATAATGCTATAAACGCAATGGCTTACACTAAATTACATAGACTGCTACACAGCCGTCAATAAAATTAACAGCTGTTTGAGTGAAACGTAGGACATGCGCCGTGAAGCAGTCTATAAATTACACTGAAAAACATATTCTTAGAGTATAAACCCGCGCATCTTGCTAAACAAATGGATCCAACCCCCAGCACACGCATTCGCGCGCACGCGCCACTGAATGATTACATGCCATACGATATAATTACGACCATGACCTATTTCGAGTGTGACCGATATTTTTACCAGAGGTCATAATCCTAGTCCTTGGAACATCGATTTTTCAGGAATTTCACCGAGAAATAAAACACTACACAGCATTAATCACGTCTCCTTTGACTGCCACCCTGTGATAACTAGGGGTCTGAATTGGTTGCTACATTAACAGCAAAAATCGAAGTTACCAATAAGGATGTCAAATTGCTCACCATAATCTGTTGTTTTTTTCTGGCTACGGATTCCATTGAGCAATACTTCGTATGGTATGATAGCAACGGAAGTCACGAGCGCGATCGTCTTGATATACAGACGCTTGTTTTCTTTTCCAACCGTGTTGCCCCTCCGTTGGGGTATTGGTAAAGACGCTGTGTTTGAAGCTTTCTCGGCTCTGATCGCTGCGGGTTCGAATCCTACAGGGAGCTCGACTTGTAAGTGAGAAAGTGTTGATTCTTCGAAGGCAGGAGGTGTACTACCCATGAAAAGTTGGTCTGCCTCCACCACTAATAATCGACCGTCATAGGCCTAGATCTACATAGCCTAAATGTGTTAAAAAATGACGTTAACATCAAAAAAAAAAGTCCGAGCTATCAATTTTCTCAGCATTCTGGCCAAGTTTGGTAAAGATCAGGAGGAAAATCATGAAGCAAATTAGAGCATTTTTGAATGATTCAAGGACCACAACTCTACTGTTCCTAGTTAGACCGTTGACAGACTTCTTTATTTTGCAATATTTTGTTTGTATGGTGTTTCACGTCATTTTCAACACATGCAATAACGGTCGATTGTTTGTGGTGGAGGCAGACCACCCACTTTTCCTGGGTAGAACCAGTACTGTACACATCCCGCCATCCGTAATAATCGACACTTCTTCACTTACAAATCGAGCTCCCAGTGGGATTAGAATCCGCAGTGGTGGGAGGCGAAGGTTTACAACGCAACGTCGTTAACCATTCGGCCACGAAATATAACGCTGAAGATGGAGACTGGTGACATATGCCCTCAACAAATAATTAAAGTCTTATCTTAAAAATGATCCATTAGCGACATTATTCGATGTGGTTGGCATTTCGTTTGAAGCAATCCCATAGTTTTATAAATGAGATACCGAATCCATCAGAAGTTTTCGTCTGCGTTTTATGTACCTATCAGTATTAAGATAAAACCGAAACCGCTACCAGGCTATTAACTGTGTTATAGTAGTACTTCTTACTGAAGAATCCGGCGACATTCTTTAGAAAGCTGGGAAGTATTCTGCCAAGTCATGGTGTCCAAGTCATGGAGTACTTGTGTTTAGAGGATTATCTCGTTGCTATGATATTGCCTTCTATATGTTTAGAGCACAGAAGCTTAAGTACCGGACTATTTTCGGATGTCGATGGCCTACTGTTCCAGTTCTTCCAATAACAACCCGGAAACACAATATTCCATTCTGTAAATTACAAATGTTAGCGGTCATTGACCGATGATACGGTAGTTCTATCAAAATGAATCTGACATGTAATATGTAAGCGATGGACTACCTCGTCCATCGTGGATGCATAGATTCCGGGGGATAAATGGATTTGTTTGTATGGTTTTACGTCGTTTTCAACACAAGTAAGGTTATAAATGAAGGTCGATTTTTTGTGGTGGAGGCAGACCACCCACTTTTCCTGGGTAAAACCAGTAGTGTACACGTCCCGCCATCAGTAAGAATCGACATTTTCTCACTTACAAGTCGAGCTCCCAGTGGGATTCGAACCCGCAGCGGTGAGAGGCGAAGGTTTACAACGCAACGTTGTTAACCATTCGGCCACGGAGACGCTGGGGTGTGGTGGGAGGGGGTGGGGTGGGATGGGGGGTTGGAGTGGGGACGTTAAAATATACGTCTAGTTCCTTGATGATTATCTGAAGAACGTTTGCAGGTTTTGATCTTAAACCAGCAATGACACCAGTTGTTTAAGTATTTTTGTTACGCTATTGTTCCCCTGTGATGTGGTATAAGTGAGATATGACGTATGACTTGTCACAGCGTAGGAACAGGTGGTGACCCCACCCCATAGTTTGCCAAATTATGTGTTGACTCCCCAAAAATGTGCTTGTATCCTGAAATTGTACTGTCGCGGAACATACAATTAACCAATTGGCATTGAATAAATTGCACCACATAAATGTAAAAATATAAAAACAACTTTTTTTTTGTTACTACCAAACGACCGAATCACTAAGTACATGTGAAAATATGAAAACAGCAAAAACCGGAATTCTTTATTGCCAAACTAACACAAACCTAGGTAAAGTGAAAGGGTCGTATCTTATATAGAAAAAGAAGGTTTAGATATGACCTTCAAAACTAGCAGGATTGTTTAGATATGACCTTCAAAACTAGCAGAATTGTTTAGATATGACCTTCAAAACTAGCAGGAAAGCGGACGAAAACCGTATAGCGACACACCGTACAACCCTTATCTTTGATAACAGGGGAATATCTTGATGTCCGAGACGATAAAAACGTCAGACATCAATACTGGTTAGATTGTTTTTTTTTCAAATATTTTTCAAAAACACAAGTGAGATAAAAATGTACAACTTGGATGTTTAGACATTTTACAGTGATTATCGCGACCAATTCCGTCTACCAATAAGGCAGATATTCAAACTTGAACGTCAAAGTTTTACGAAAATTACGTAAAGTTGATGCGATTACAATTAGGAAACATTTAATTCAGTCATTGTGTCGCTATTTTGTGAAAGGGCAATCATTGAGCGACATTAAGTTAAAATTTGGAGTGTGTAAGTGCTCTTTTGGAGAAGTTATCCGCTTCGAAAGGGGTCGTGGTATGAGAAAACATGATGCGTTAGTAAACAGAGCAGATTTACTAAGAGAGCACGGATGACAGAGCAACGAAATTGCATTTTTTGAAAAACACTTGTAAGAAATGTCTAACCAGTGTTGATGTCTGCCGATTTTATCTGCTCGGATATCAAGATATCCCTCTGTTATCAAAAATACGGGTTGTACGTTGTGAGCAACCTCTACCCAGAGTTGTCATTCCTTGCATCCACATACATTTTAGTGACCCTGGTAGAGATTGACCTTCTAGATGCAAGAAGGGGTGAAATACAATTAGTTTATACATATTTTATTCATTGTATTTACAAGTTAAGCATATATACAATAACAACAAATAAAGGATTGGAACGGAAGCATAATGCTTATTAAGTTCCTTTCCTTATCATGTTTATATGTAACACTAGAATGGCAGACTTATTATACATTACTCAAGAAGAGAAAATAGAAACAAAATATTTCTTATACAATGGAAAATGTTATCAAGATTTAGAAGGAAAAGTACGTTTGAAAGCTAAGAAAAAACGCACACACAAAACATAATGAAATTTATATATTGAATAATACTAATACCATATAAAAAAAAAAAGTGTAAGGGAAATATGGGCGGCGACATTGGGTAGGGGCGAACCATCCGTACTAGCAGCATCTAACTTATTCATTTACTGATGTGTGATAAGTTATGTCAGTTTAAAATCGTTTGCTTTTCAATATAAAATTTTGCACATTTTCGAAGATCACTTCATTTGTTTCGTAACTGAGATTGGATTCACCACATAGGAGAATATTAGTTGAGATAGTACATATATTTGAAAGAGAGTTGATAAGTTCTAAGCAAATAATGTGATAGGTTGGACACGTGAAGAAGAAATGCTCGGTGTTCTCGATACTACCACAGTGACACAGAGGAGAGTCAGTTATATTTTTGATAAACAAGTGATGGTTTAATGAACTACAGTTTGTTCTGAGACGTGTGTGTAGGATTTGTGCTTTCCTGTCACCTGTGTAGTAATACTTCGGGGGACGTGTTTCATGGGTAAGATATCGTTTGAAAGAGTAGACAGATTCTAAGGATCTGGCGTCCTGCGGGAGTAAATTCCATTCACGAACATATGAAGGTATAAATGAATCGGAGTAATTTTGTGTTCGAGAATGAATTGTTTGAAGATTATTTGCATTTCGTAAGCTGTATCGAGACTCGTCTCCTCTACTAGAGGAGGAACTAATGTAGTAAGATACGGTGGTGCCAAGTTATGATTCATTTTATAAAATAGAACAAGCTTATGTTTACGCATTCGAGCGTCAAGCGTTTCCCAGCCTACTTCCGTGTGCAAATTATTTAAGGATACAAGTTTGGTAGCTCCTGTTACAATTCTAGCTGCTTCATTTTGAATTTTATCTAGTTCCAGTTTTTCATAAAGTGTGCAGTTAACCAAGATAACATCCGCATATTCTAACAGGGGCCTTATAAAACTAATATATATTATTTCTAAGGATTTACGATCCAGTTGGAATTTAAGTTTTCTCATTATATTTATTCTGGTCCATGCTTTAATATATATCAAAAATAGAAGAGGCCCTAAGATAGAGCCTTGTGGTACCCCTGCGTTTATAGAAATCCACTCTGAGTTAGCACCAGGAAATATAACGCATTGGCGTCTATTTTCGAGATAATTGGAAAACCAGTTTATAAGTGCATCCGACATACCAGCAGATTTAAGTTTCGCTAAAAGAGCTTTGTGCCATACGCGATCGAAAGCTTTGCTTATATCAAAGAAGATAACTCTTACTTCTTTACCAACATCCAGTGCTTGAAAGAAAGTATTATAAAGATATGTAAGTTGATTTACGGTCGAATCGCCCGGCATGAAGCCAGACTGCAGAGCCGATAGAAAGCTATTGACGCGAAGAAAATTAAATACATGTTTAAAGACTAATCTTTCCAAAACTTAGTTAATGTTACTTAAAAGAGAGATAGGACGGTAGTTATTAACAGATGATGGGTCACCGTTCTTGAAAGTGGCACACACAAAAGCTTCCTTCCAAATATTCGGGACTTTTTCATCAGCTAGAGATGTATTAAACAAATTACAAAGAGGAATTGATAGCAAAATACAATTGATCAAACCCAGTAAAGCAGTAACCCTTTTAGTTTACCAAAGATTATGAGTTTGACAATAAAGAATTCCGACGCAGAATCCTTTTAACAACTATATTTTATTTTACTGATTTCATATGCGAGACGCAGATTCATTTTAAAAAATATATTTTAATTTTACTGATTTCAAATGTGAGTTATTTAGTAAGTGTACAATGTAAATGGGTATTAAACACAACACTAGACACCTTCGTGAAAGAGTTCCTAATATACTGTCAGGCAAATTAATTTTAGCACATAAAATGCATGCCAGATACAGAGCCGTGTATGCTGGAGGTCAATGATAAAGTGATATAGATATGACAAATAATAATGCTACAACGTCATTAGTAAACAAAGTCGGTGATAAAAATAAAGTAAATATGATGGGAACATAGTTTTATAGGTTATCGAATATCGTTCTCATTTCAATGAAAAGGGAGGTAACTTTAAATTACGAAATTTGGAATGTTTTTGTTTGAGAATAACAATCGTTTTAAATAATGTCAGAATGGACAATTATTGTCCAAAATCAAATGTGTTCAAAGCAATTCGTTTGTATAATGAAATAAGTGTTTTTTAATATATGGGAGGTAATTCGGATACTTCGCTTAGAAAATAATAAAATAACACATGTTTTTGAAAATCACATCCTTACCTAGCATTTATGATATCTTCAAACAAATATATCAATAACGACCTAAAGGGTCGTGCTAAACTTGTTTTGTTCAGTATACATGTAAAGTAATACATCAACATGCATTCCAGTTCAATGCATAACGCACAAGGATACTGACCGTAGGTCGTGAGGTCGATGATGCATGTCATTATGAGGGTCATTCTCCGGTTCTAACAGGCATACACTGAAACATGGCCTGGCCTAACTAGCCTGTCCTTGCTTGGCCTGGCCTGGCCTGGCCTGGCTTGGCCTAAGATTAGTTGGTCCCTTGGGACTAGTTTATGTCAGGCCACAGGGTCATTGCTTCAACACTGGGGTTAATGTTTGAGTATCCAAGTTCATTTATTTTGTTTCTAGATGGTCAGTGGCAATCTCTACCCAGAGTTGTCGTTCCTTGCATACTCATACATGTATGTCAATGACGGCCTCTGGGAGAGATTGTGTCAGTGGCTCACATTAAGGTTAGCACATGTCTCATGGGACAATGCAGCTGTACCGAGTATGTTAGGAACTGTGCACCTTGTGAGGGTCATTCATAAATATTAAATTGATAGTTATCATGTTGAAACAACACGATATTGTCTTAAGATGAAAAAAAAATACTGTGAAATAGCAAAAATCATATATACTAATTGAATTTAATTTAATTGGGGTTTTAATGCGCACCAACGCATGAAAAGGTGAACATGCCAGGCTCATCTTCCATGTACATCGAGATAAAATATGGAAAATGGGCCTAGAACCTTCTCACCCTGAACTGCAGAGTTGCTGCAAATTCTATCGTAGAAACTCCATTTACGCCGGAGCCACGTTATTGTTTGTCTGCCACTGCTCTTTTGATGCGAGCGAGATAGCACCTGAAACAATACAGGGATCATGATGAAGACCTTTAATAAACATGAACAAAAAATGATAAAATGAACATGAATTTGGGGGGATTCTACCCCTCTGCCTACCCATCCAAAGGGATCTGCAGTGGCCCTATTCTTTGCCCCGTGACCAAACGGGGGCCCCCGGGAACCACACGGGTAATACGTATATACTAATGTATATACTAATGGAAAGAAATATAGTTTCTAAACAAGTAACTCAAAACCGAAATGTAACAATCACATATAGCATTTAAAACATATGCCTATTTTGTTGTTGGTATAATAACACTAAATAACAAGTCTTCATTAAAACAAATATAATACAATTATAATACAATTGAATCTGTTCAGATTATATATTTCTAGTGTATTCCACTACCCACCCTACCATCCAGCAACCTACCCACATTCCCACCCTACCAAAATGGAACCACTCAATGACCAATTCGACCATCTATCAACCTATGTTGTTATAAAATGATTTATCCTGTCGCTAATTTATCAATCACGCAATCGTTTAATCAGTTTCAAACATTACTTCACTTTAATTTTCATATTAATATGAATATATTTTAACTATTACTATTTACACATTATTATGTTTCTTCCTTCTGCGCGTTTCTCATGATTAGTACCATTGGCATCTCATATACTAGTAATCAATTCTACTTCAGTGCAACCAATTATAGTTATGTAATACAAACATTTTCTGAATGCCCCTCATTGCGAAGAACCTGACTAAGAACATTACTTGGAACAATAACAAATAAGGTGAACAATTTTAAGATCAGGCCTGGCCAGGCCAGGCTAGTTAGTCCAAGCGATGTTTCAGTGTATGTGTTTCACGCAATCCTAATTCGACCTCTGAAGAATTCGGACAAAACGTACACGGTTTATGACGTATTAATAGGGCATTACCGTATTAATCGGGTAGTGACTTTTCTAAAAAGCACGCTTCCAAGTTATTTCACGTGAACTGTAAATTTGGTTGCAGTCCAACGTCAAATGGAGGTTAGAAAATTTAACTAAGGTAAAAAGTGAAACTTTGATATTGAAACTTTAATAAATGGCACTAATGTTTCCTTATGCAGCTTATTAATTATGTCTCCCCATCCCCCCCCCCCCCCCCCCCCCCCCCCCCCCCCCGACGTCATTTTCAGCACATTTTAGACTATATTTAAACATATATAACGGTCAATTTGTTATTGGTGTAGTCAGGCCATCCACCTTTTCCTGGATAGAACCAGCACTGTATATCTCCCGCCATCTATAAAAAAGCATAAAATGTTGTTGAAAAACACCGGGTTTTGATCCGATATTGTAAGTCTACTATTGTATACAGAGTACTTAGATTATGTATGCATTGATTGTGTTTGTCAAGCAACTTATATTTAGTTTCCAACGGATAGAGCCCAGAGTGTGTATATTTCTTCAGCATGATGTCAAGATTTGCATCTGGCAACAGGATTTTGATCCAACTATGTGCCTGTTGTTTTTTTAGACTTGCAACCTTAGCTTTATGGTAATTCTTGTCGCATGAACATGTGTACATTTGTTTACATATATTTCTAAATATTGTACATTAACTTATTTAGAAGCAGCCTACTATTGCATTAGTTTATTTGTTTTGAGTTGGCACTGCGTTGTATTTTCCGATCAGGTTCGCAGTAGTTACATGTAGGAGTCGCTAGCATCTCACACTTGCAATTTTTGAAATTATGTTGACCAATTAAAGAAGACAGAGATATCTTAAATCCGGAGATTCTGAGAGCTAATGAAAAATCCAAAGATTCCGGAATTTATCCAGAGATTTGGCAGGCCTGCAGCGGTCATTACGTGTATTACGTGTTGCTTGTGCACGTAATAGTTATATTGAAAAACTATTTTGGCAACTTCTACTCTGGAATCATGTGACGGTTTTTCATGAAACTTTACAGGAACGTTACTCGTGGTGTCTTGTTGGTCCTAAGTAAAAAAATCAGGTTGACCGAAAATTCAAAATGGCCACCACAGCTAAAAAATAAATTTTAACTATATTTTAACTAGAAATGTGTTCATGAGACACGGATACTCCAACTGAAATCAATCCGCGGAAATAACATTTGGAAAAGGGCCGTAACTCTGGTAAAAGATGGTCGATTTTGATGCGGAATCGACATGCACATCTTGACATCATAGGTAAGCATCCTGTAATGGATTGGAAGCTGTGGGAGGAATTAAACACGTACAATATTTTAATGTATGATTTGACGAAAAAAGGGCCATAACTCCGGTAATACAAGGTCGATTTTGACGCCGGATCGACATACACATTTTGACATCATAGGTAAGGTCGAAACAGTAGGTTGACAACTGTGGGAGAAGATAGACACACAAACTTTTCGGGACGGACGAACGGACTAACGGACATGGCGGGCGATGCCCATTCACCATTCGGTGAAACTAAAACTATTAGTGTTATTGATTTGGAACATTTACTAAAAGGACTGACTTGACATAAAGTTGGTTCTAAACAAGAAAAAATATTTTGAAGGCTTGAACATGTCACAGGAATATTCGCTATTGTCAACGTCAGACACTTAGTTTGTTCTAAAAGCATTGACACCAATGTTAATTTTTTTTTCTCAATTTATGAAACTTTACTTCTTTTTTTTAAATTGCTGTTCGGATCGAGATAACAAAAGTATGTTTTTTCGCTATAAAAAAAATAAAGAAATAAAAATATATGCCTACCTACCGACCTAAAATTTGAAATTAGGGTCGGGAAAGGGCAAACATAAATATTTTTAAGGGTGGCCTCAGTGTACTTTTCGTATAGAAAAGTATTTTTCCACTTGAAAAATCACCAGGAAAGGTGGGGTCACAAGACATGCAAGAAACGTCTTTGTTTGTTTGTTTTGTAAACACAAGGTCGTAACTGCCTATACGCATAATACGCATGTGCGTACACATGTTTGCCAGTCAAAAAAAGAGTTTTGGATAAAAGACGGAAAATGTTGTGCTAGAAAACACTACATTGCACCATATTAATCCATTCGTATTGATCATCAGTTTCGGGGGTTGGGTTGGGGGTGGGAATGATTCTCACAGCTTCCATAGATGTTACACAACCTCATTCATCCAAGACTGTTGCACTGCGCATGTCCGTTTTTCCAAACAGAACAAGTGGGCTGTGGAGCACTCTAGTGTTCGTAAATGTGCGTAGATTATTCAGTCATGCGAGTTGAGTGTGAACGAGCACGTAGGCGATTACCGAATTTCTGATTGGTCGACTCCTACCCACGCAAAGAAGACACTCGAATACGTCAGCACACATCGCTGGTACTCGTGTACCTTCAGTCACTCTGATAACTCAACGCCAGCCCTGGTACCAGCATTACGGAAGTTGAATATTTATGAATGAACTGTCTGGGAATTTAGGTCAATTGTTTCCATATTTGGTATGATCACTAGATCGTCGTACTATACGACCTGCTGACTGATCGATAAACGTGGATAGGCTCATATTTCGTGATTTAATTCGTGATTTTTTTTTTCTAAACGTATAAGGTGGAAATATTATATAACACCATGTAATATATAACAGTATATTTATTATTAGAATTCTAGCATGTATCTCTTATGATACAACTAATGATTGGATTTATGACATAACAGCCCCTTACGTAACAGCCCCTTATCTCTTAACATATCATTGTCTAGCTGTTTATGCCTAATGACCATTATACTATTCAATGTATGTTGTAAAAGCACTACTGACTCTTACATGGCTGACATGATCTGTCATCAGTCTTTTGTATGTTCAGTATTTTATACTGGACTTTTGTTTCAATTCCAATCATCCATGATAATTTATATTACATTTGTTACTTTTATGATGACACATGGCAGGCGATAATTTTAAATAGTTGATGAATACTTCAAGATTGCCGTGTGTTCCTAAAAAGAAGAATATTTATATTTTAAGAATATTTTGTATTTGTGTTCCAATTCACGATAAAATATGTCATCAATCAAAGTATGAGGTTAGGATCGCGTTCTATGCATTCCTTTGTAGACTCAGCCTGCACACATGGCTTATATGTATTAACACAAACGTCAGTTTGAGACACATACCTCCAAATCTAATATCATTATGGATAGTGTATTAGAGCAGAATTGTTCGAAATCGCCAGTCTGACAGTGTTTTTCTCACACAATTCCATTTCTCCAGCATTGAACTCTGTTTTTGGCGAAGGACTCTGGCCAACTTAGCCCTTGTTAATATTGTAATTGGCTTTTCAATGATCAAGGCATTAAACTTTCACCTCATGAAAACCTTATTAAACTTGTATTCCAAGTTTCAAGTTCCTATCTATCAAAATGAAAAAAAGCAGGTCACCAAGACCAACTTTTTAATCTAATGTTGGCCTAATTTCCAAATAAAGGTAAAATTATTTACTTTTTTGAGGTTATATCTTTAAAATATGAAATTACTTTTCATGCCAGTGACCTAATTTTTTCATTTGTAACAGTATGTCACACACGTTAAAGGGACACATGGCAATCTTGAAGTATTTGAAATGGGTGTCTCGATTTATATATCCAGTTTCATTTTTACTTTTACCCCGGTTACATTTAAATAAATCAAATTTTAAGTATTCACTACTTCATCTTATAATACTTTAAGTTTTAATATAGTATTGGTGCAATAATATCAACAATTAATAATACCAAAAACAAATGGCTTAATACGATTCTTATAATTAACATTAATGACTGAGCACATGCAATTTATGTAGAAAAACTAACGGGACGCAGCCAGTTTTTAAAATATCAAGATTGCCATGTGTCCTTTAAATAGCGTCAGTAGGACCAAGTTAAATATTCTCCTTGCTCCTTCAACGATGTTGACATTTTTTGACATTACAGTGTCAAGATCATGAACTTTTTTTTTCAAACTTTAGACCCAAAGACCATCATGTATGTCAATGGGATGGTGTGTGTGTGACCATCATGTATGTCAATGGGATTGTGTGTGGGGGTGGGGTGGGTGGGGGCGCTTATTTCCCGTTTTGGCAAAGATGTAATATGACAAAAGTATGCTTTATTTATATTTTCATTCATAATTTATTATAATTTCTGACTTTTCAGTCAGAACTAACTTAGACAAAAACACATTGCAAAATTAATGCTTTTTCTTAAATTCTGAATAACTGCTGCTTTCGGATTGAGAAGAACTTCTGCCACAGTTGGGGAAAAAAGTCAAGTTTTTCAATTGGTAAAGAAGTCCTGAAGTGACTATATGACCTACGTGTTAACCTAGTAGGTGACCTAACTGTCCAATGAATGTCTAACTGTTTACTTTTAAGGTTACATCTTAAAAAATGAACTACTTTTCAGATTATTAACCTAATTTTGACATCTATGTCAGGCATATATCTTCGTGTCACTGTATTTCTATTTTAACAACGTTTGTTGACAATAGGGTGTAAATTTGAAAATGAACAACTCGTTAACCCATACAGTATGGAGTCAGATTTCAAGCCTTCTAATAAATAGGTCAAAGTTTGATATACGTTTAAAAATAGATCCAATAATAGTAAAATAGTAAATGTCGTAAAACGGTTGGCCACTATACTGGTGAGGACATTGACCTAATTAAAACAAAACACCTTAAAAAGTGACAAAATAAACGGCATAAATCAGATAACAGCAAAGGGAGGAGGGGTTTCTTATAACAGGATCAGTGAATTAAAAACACTGAAAACAGTTAACAGTAAATAACATCTAATAACAGATAACAATCATACAAATTCTCAAATAACAGTAAATGACATTTTGTGAACTATTATTCAAATTTGAGCAATGCTTAATATTTATGTAATTACTGTTTGGTGTCTGCAATATTCTTCTCACCTTGACAGTCGTTAGTCATTGACTACTGATATTTAAAGATGAATGACCACCCTTTTTGTAGTATTAGTAATAAACAAATTTAACTCTTAAACATCATATGAACATTTCTTGATAGTCCCGGAGAGAAACATATATTTAAAACCGCTACTAAGTTGTATGTAAAAATAAGTATTAGTTGCATGACGTAGATACTACTTTTACCACTGCGTGACTGCACGGGGAAATGAGGTAAATCTGAATTGTATTGCTGCAAAACTATTGCCAGATAATTGATAAATGCATTTACCTGTGGATTAATTTACCTGTTCAAAGTTTTCTACGTCATCAAATAAAGTTTTATTCTCGCTTTTCACAGATATTGCAATGTGTGAATTGTAAATATCTATTGTGGTGTATCGATTTCGATTTAAATAAACATAAACATGTTCATGAAATAAAACATGGCCGGAGAACTTTAACTGAAATCTTTACGCTTCTTCCACTTCTTGTTGTTACTGCTCTCATGAAATCCAACGTTGATGATGTTGAAGCAGTGGGTTGGCAGTCAGAACCAAATGAAACGGGTGATGTGCGATTTTCTTCTTCTTCTGAATCAGAGTCAGACACTTGGTCAACTTCGAGGTTTATTCTCTTACTGCTCTGGCTTCTGCAAAGTCATTGAGTACCTTCATTGTGGCTTTCTAGGCTATTGTTTTTTTTGTATTATATTTACACGAGCATATTTGTGTTTTACTTATATTGCCTATTGATGCTGCCTTGTTGGTTAGAGATTAGATCATGGCGGGGATTTCTTTATTTACACTGTCCTGTTTTAATGGGATGACAGTAGGGTAAGTGTGAGGTTTGGTGCACCCTAGAACCGGTTTAAACCCCCAGTGGCCTATTTTGCCACTGACCGTTCCAAGGCGGTAGCCCTATTGTCAACCCTTTTTGTGTTTGTGATGTCGTTTGCATTTATTATTGCTTTTGCCTTCTTGTTTGTCTGTTTGCGTGTTTGTTTCGTGTTTTGTGGTTGACTGTCCTCCTTGAATGCTACTTTCCCTGTCCGATCTTTTTATATTTCTTTTCGAGCTCGGTCTCACTGTCCACATGCTGCCATATAGGTGCCTTGCTTTCTGACACCATAAAGCTGCTTCCATCTGCAACTGTACTTCTTTCTTTTTCAAACAACACTTTTTCTGATGGTTTTACTTTGGTTTCATACATGTTTAAAGGCAAAGTACCTGCTTTGAATTGTGTTGTTTCCACCCTAACTATTTTCTGACGAACATACTTCCCAAAGCCATTTGCCCAGTTCCTCATGAACTTCTGTCCTTGGGCACTGAGTTCTCTATTGTGAGCTAGATGATACATTCTCACATCACACGGAGTAATTTTGTTTGCTGGTAATGGATAGTAGGACAGTGGGTGGGTATAATACTATGCGGACCTTGTGACTGCACTTTTTGCACTTTCATTGTACTGTATCACCAAGGTTTCATGCATACTGCAGACATGTATGAAATTGTTCCTTGAAATGATCAGTTGCATGCACATTTTCCACTTGGACAGTCAATCAGGACTGAAAGGCTATTGGATACCCAGCACAGTATATGTTGAATTACTTTTGTTAGATTTTCAATAAATATTGAAAACGTTCATTTTGTATCATCTCAACTGAGCCAACTGTCTTAAATGGCAACAGTTCTTTCTGGGCCATTTGTAATTTTAGTTGTTGCCATCATCTCCTGGACATTTGTTACACACTCCTTAAGGTATATAGTTAAGGATTTGACTTTATCCATGGCATCACTGAGTGCAAGTTTGGGTAACCTCTGGTGCTTGAGTTTCACTGGAAATGCTCCATACAATAGCCTCAAATGCTTTAAAAATGTGATTGAATTTTTCACTGTTGTGATAGTTTTAACACAACCACACTGTTCATCAGTGACATAAATGTTACTGGTATTTCAGTGCATAATCCCATACGTTGACTAAATGTATTTCTGCAGGCCCACAATCATTCTCCTCTTGTCCATTGTCCATTGCCTACCAAAACTGTACACCATCATGATTGTATATTTTGATCGTATGGTCTTCAACATCTGTAAAAACAACTTCATCCTCCTGAATTGCTGCAACACCAGAGACTTCTCTGCATTCATTTGTTCCAATAGAGAGAACTAGTTGCTTCTCATGTGTCTCTAACCCTAGCTTGAAAATACCACCAGGATCTCCACAATAAGAAACAAATACTGAGCTGCCCTTGACTGAAAGACACAAAACTGTTCTGCAAGAAGACGGATACTCAGACAACGCATGGAACAACACCATCAGTCTGAAGGTCACATGTGTATATGGTTCTTTTTTTTGTCAGAGGCTATGACAAGAATACTATCAGAAGCTGATAGTAGGTCTTCTGACAGCTGCACTTTGCTCAAGTCAACTCCCTTCTTCTTACATTCATTTTCTTGTTTTTCTAATTCTTTCTGAAGTTTGTCACGTAAATGCACAACGGTGCCAGCGACAGCTATATTCATACATCTTAGGTCATTTTCTAATTCATTATTTTTCATTCTTGTCACAGCTGGTCTTATTTTGGTTGGATATATGCCAATGGAATCATTGTAATTGCAAAGGTAGACTATTCCATTTGCAAACGCAAGGCTTTTTGCATCTTTATATTCATGAAGGACTGGAACCACTGCAGGCACATGTAGCCTCACATCTAGAAGCCGTGTTGTTTTCTTCATTGGCTGATAGACAAGAACAAGGAGTTTACCATGAGTTCCACATACTACTGAAATAGGATGTGGATACAGACCAACTTTGTCATGAGCAGTCATTGTCGCTACTTGCCATTGCGGATAACAATACACTTCAAATATTTGTACAAAAACAGATATCAGACATTTGTACAAAAACAGATAATAGTTTATAGAATGTACCGATATTTTCCTGTTTATTGAGAATATCTATAATTCATCTATGTAATTAACTGACCGCAGAGCAATACAATACCCATTTTCAGCAGATAGGCACATTTAAAAAATTGGAAATAAGTTGGTGTAACAAAATGCTATCTGCAAATAGAGATAAGGCAGTGATATATACTTCTAACATTTAATTCTGCGTGGACAACGTTTTAGCTCATTACCTGGCATGTTAGGTGATTTATTCGCATTGTATTGACCTCATGCTGGGTATGCCGACCACCAAGCTGATTATCATGTAACTTGAGCTGAGTAGAAACTACTAGAGATTTTCGGGACAGTCTATAAACTGTAAATATATTTCCTCAATAGCAGATAACAAAGAAGAATAAATCTAGCCAGTAACCCCCACCACCACCACCACCACCACCACCTTCGTCAAAGGATCAGAAAGATTCCTGGGCACATGAGGGATCGAACCCACAGCGGTGAGGGGCAAGTGATTTCAAGTCACAGACTCTAATCACTCGGCAACTTACGCCCCATCTTCAAACGAGTACACTAGTTTTTACCATGTACTATAGAACAGTAGAAGAACCCTGCTTTTAACACATATATGTATTCTAGGTTTAGAAATATAATTAAATAAAACACTACAAACACGCACACACATATTCAGAAACGTTAAATGCATTCAGCTAAAACTGTGCCCCATTTTAATTATCACGTGTCCCTGATCAGGTTACATTTTAAGAACACGAACTTATTTCATAGAAAACTTGACTAAGTCACTTGCTCTGTGCATGCATTAAGACCTGCCATGACTTGTCGGTATATGACATTCCTTACGTTCTGTATATCATTTACCAATGGGTTTATTTGAAATACAATATCTGCTTGTCATTGGGTAGTTAAAACCGCACAACTTCCCTTACTTGACTTGAATTGGGGTTTTAAGGCGCACCAACACATGAAAGGTTATATGGCGCCTAACAGGAATGAACATATCAGGTGCATCCTCCATGCACATCGAGATAAAAATATGAAGAATGCGCGTAGAACCTTCTCACATGCAGAACTGCAGAGTTGCTGCAAATTCTATTGTATACATTTACGCTGGAGCCACTTTTATTGTTTTTCTGCCACTGCTCTAGTGATTTGAGCGGGGTGGCACCTGAAACAATGCAGGGGTCATGATGAATACCTTTAATGAGCATGAACAAAATATGATAAAATTAAGGGGTGGGGGTGGGGGGTCTACCCTCTGCCTACCACTCCAAATGGATGTGCAGTGGCCTTATTCTTTGCCCTGGAACCAAACGGGGCAACTTCCCTGACACATTTAAATAAACCGGTAGCACGAATGATGACAGTGATCACAATATAGAGAAATAAAAAAGAAAGAAAGTTAATTAAACGAAAATCACGTTTATGTATACGTGCACGTGTATCTGCTATGCAAATCGTGTTTCCATTTGCACATGTATCTGCTACGCACATTATGTTTTTACATTTGCACGTGTATCTGCTACGCAAATCAGGTTTCCACGTGTTTCCGCTACACAAATTGTTTCCATTTTTATCACCTACGATTCCAACGAGTTTTTACCTGTCCTCTCTTACAGGCGCGTAGCCCCGGGCGTACGCTTCTGGGAAAAAAATAAGATATCATAGTGCCCCAAAAATGCAATAAAAACTGAAGCCTGACTAGGGTGAGACCCATCATTAGAAATTTATAAACATATATTATTATCAATAAAACCGGCAGATGTAAAGTGAATTTCATTTTTAAAACCATCATTTTCAGCCCAAAATCGTCAAAGGCAACGTGCGGACGCTTAGGGCTTCCGGGGGGCTTCGCCAACCGGACCCCCCACCAACCGCCTCTTGGACCCCACTATACGGGCGTATCCTACAAAAGGGCCTAGCTACGCCCCTGTCTTATTACATAGGCTTTAAGAAGACCCCTTAATAATATGACCTCCAAATTAGATATGTGTACCTAATGAGTTTTGATAAGGAGCCTAATGCTGAGAAATACAGTCGACCTACAGTTTAAGGCATGCAGATCTTTAGAGTGTCGTGACTGTAGGCACGTGCCTACACATTGTCCCCAGAAATAATAAAAAAAAAATTGCCAAAAATGCAATAAAAACTGAGGGGTATGGTCAGCTCATAGCAATTTTTACTCCTGGTCTTTTCAGAAAAAATGTCGAACTGTTTTCGCTCGCGATCTTTCGGAACCGAACCGAAAATACTATCGATCTATCGTTCAGTTCTATTCTGTTTTGTGCTTGATTTATTATAAGAGCGTTCTATGTGTTTTTTTGTGAAATCACAGATTAAAAAAAGCTTGAAATCGCGGGTTAAATACATATTGTTTACTGCTTAAAATACGGTCAGAATGCAGGATTTGGCTTCCTTTAAAAAAAAACATCCAAGGGGGACATGCCCCCGGACCCAACTAGACATTGTGGCTACACATTGATTTAGGCACAGCTACGCTCCTGCCGTCGATCCATATGATAATAAATCGACTGCACTTTACCACGACAAAAAGTAAGATAGGCTGGTATGCGTGTACTTTACAATGTAGGTTATTATATATAGGTATTAGTCTGACAACAGATGATCGTATCGGCCAATATTGTCTGTGTATTGTTTGCCAGCGGATCATCCTTACAATTATGAATAAGACAGTAATCCTCTCTATACAGCCTGCTTTGATAAAAATCAAGTATGTCAAAAAATTATGATTTATTTCTGACCGACTATTGGTATTAGTTGATAGTTGAATTGTATTTAGTAATTTAGTAGTACTACTACTACCGCTACTACTACTACTACTACTACTACTACTACTACTACTACTACCGCTACTACTACTATACTACTACTGCTACTGCTACTGCTACTACCACTACTACTACTACTACTACTACTACTACTACTACTACTACCGCTACTACTACTATACTACTACTGCTACTGCTACTGCTACTACCACTACTACTACTACTACTACTACTACTACTACTACTACCGCTACTACTACTACTACTACTACTACCGCTACTACTACTACTACTACTACTACTACTACTACTACTACTACTACTACTACTACTACTATACTACTACTGCTACTGCTACTGCTACTGCTACTACTACTACTACTCTACTGATGCTACTACTACTACTGCTGCTACTGCTGCTGCTACTGCTGCTGCTGCTGCTACTACTACTACTACTAAGTGTGACATAGTTATAGTACGTAGTATGCCATTGTTAGTATTTTTCTCGTCGTCAGTAGTTACGTATAATACATGTTCTTTGTGACTTTGAGCGACACTTAGAATAGTGTTGTGTAGATGGAATACAATCGTGCAACGGCCAATCCCGTCATTCTTCTGGATCACGAAGAAG
>JAWPHD010011358.1:0-84658 GCA_037043455.1 Cyrtodaria siliqua
GAACATACTGCAATTAAAATAAACAACTTTACAAGATTTCATAAAACTAAATGTTTACTAAAATATCACATTGCATAGCAAGATGTATTATACAGCAAACATTTTGTTCAGTGTTATCCTCTCTTTTTATTTAATAATTTAATTAAAGATTTTAAAGGTATTTTGGTTCTTTTTATAGATATAACAGACATATATACTCTTTTAAATATAAAGAAGTTGATTTAAAAACAAAAATAATTATATAATAAATTTTGAAATATTATAGGGCGGTAACACATTTTTTAAAAATAATTTGCAGTATTGACCTAGATTTTGGCTTCTTTTGGAAATTAAGGACAAATATCATTTCTCTAAAAGGTTAAAATAAGTATTAAACGCTAAAACTATGTAGGAATATTCTCACTAGTACTGACCTTATGGCATTTTTCTTCCTATTAAGCTCCATACCAATCTTTACAAAAAGCGGCCATCTTGGATGCCATATTTGTTTACTCGATTCGCCCTCATTTTTGCCAATTTATGCTGATTGTTTGATAAACTTTAGACCAAGACGAACATTTTGATATATAACATGTTTTGTTCTATTTTGTGTAAAATAATCATCGATATTTGCCATGGTCTGTTGTTTTTTCATTATACTTTATTTTGTTAGATACTGACATTAATTTTAAAAAGTTATTAAATGATCAAGATATATCCACTTTGTTTATTCCGTTTCGATTTAAACATATTTTATTGCCATATAAGTAAGCAAATGGGTCGGGCCACAAGTTCTATCAACATGAGTTACGGCCCTTCCCAATACAACGTGTTACAGGAATGTACATGGCTAAATAGTTACATATTAGCTTTTACAAAGAATTATAAACAAACTAAAGATAAATATATATTTGCTGATATAGGTTTTGTTCGTTGTTGTGAAATATAATTACGATTGAAGAGAAAAGGAGTAAGAAGAGGCAAGGAGTAAGCTGTCTGAAAGTTATGAAGGAAGAAGATGAGGTAGTGCACAAGTTGCCAATACAAACCGAGACTGCAACATTTCGTATGTGTCGTGCTCGGCCGTTTCCAAAGGTCCATTGGTATACTCTTTTTTTTATAGCACAGTGGCGTTGCTTGTGCAGTGTGGTGGCAGTAAAAACGTCTCCCCGCGCTTGCAATCAGTACTGTTATTCATTCGATTTTTGGAGATCGCTGAGCCCAATACTTATATCTAGTAATCGGTGGTACATTTTCAATTTCTTTTGTTTCCTTACTTAATTTTTGATTCGGTGTTTCCACTACTCCGGCCGATAAATGGCTTTTGGTATTGTTTAACCACTTATAGGATATGTTGTCTGCTTTTTAATTTAATCTTTTGGCTGTTACTTGTGATACGCAGGCTTCATAACCGCTGCTCCCAACTAAATTCCATTATGTTTATTTCGCTCTTCGGGGCATTTAATTGTATTAGATACTGGGACCATACGCCGTACGACATGGGGAAGCAATTAACTCCATGTCCACCGCCGTATGCATGCCATCTTCGGGATGGTTAAAATTGTGTATTATTGATTTTATGAATATTGAGTTCTGCTCAACCCGGGGCTAGAGGGCGTGAGCGGTAGCTATCATATTACACTACCGCTCATGAACAGTCTCAATCAAACTGAGACTGCAATATTTCGTATGTGTCGTGCTCGGCTGTTTCCAAAGGTCCATTATTATACACTTTTTTATGAAGGAAGAAGATGAGGTAGTGCACAAGTTGCCAATACAGTGAGTCAGGACAGTATATACGTTTGGAAATGATTTGTTAGAATGTGTTAGTGTTTGAAACGTTTGGTCTCACTAATTTAGGTCTGAAAGGCATTAAAAATCAATTCGTTTTCCGCGTCGGATTTGTGTCCCCTACCAAAAAGCAAAGTGTTCAAGTTTAACGGATGAAAGCGACAAGTAGATTGAAACAGGACATGTCGTTGGTTTTGAAATCTATTACACTTTAAAAATGAAATGCTCGGCATCTTCTGTTTCATACCCACAATCGCAACTTGGTGATAGTCTTAGGTGATTTATATAAAGGTCGTTGTTAAGACAGCAAGTGATCGTGAGCCATATAACATGTAAATAGGAACTTTAGGACTAACGAATACAGATCTTAGAAGTTTTCGTTTAAAAAAAGTAAGCGATTTGGAGTTTCTGATTTCGGGTGATAGATCGTTCCACCTAGTAATAGCGGATGGAATTAATGATTTAGAAAATATTTCCGTTCGTCTTGCTATGATCTCGTAGTTATTACCATTTCTAAGGTTATATGGGTTGTTGGAGGAAATATATTGGTAACATACGATGGCATTATGCCACTAATTACTTTATAAACAATAGTACGTTTTTGCATTTTACGTCTATCTGATAATGATAACCATCCAATTTCAGTTAGTAAGTTATTGATGGATACTGATCGCGTTATTCCAGTCACGGTGCGAGCAGCCTCATATTGAACTTTTTCGAGTCTTTCTCTATCGTAAACAGAACAACCATCCCCTACAACGTCATTTAACAATAGTTGTGGACGGCGATCAGTGTGATTAAGGGAGAAAAATAATACTTCAGTTTTATTAGGATTAAATTGAACAAGCCACTGTTTCTACCACTGAGCTTTAATATGTAGATCATGATTTAAAATACCCTCCATATCATCAATACTGGATGTGGATATTGAGAGAGAGCTATCGTCTGCAAAAGGCGAGTAATGCTTAGCATATTTTCAGCAATATCATTTATATAGATTAAGAAAAGAAGAGGACCCAAAACCGATCCTTCAAGTACCCCAGCCTTCAAATATTTAGTCTCAGATGATGTTGTACCTCGCTGAGTACGACTTAAAATAGAATTTCATAGCCAAGACAACAGCTTACCATTAATACCGTTTTGCTTTAGCTTAAATAGAAGGCCAAGATGCCATATGCGAACAAAAGCCCTTGATATATCATTAAATAATATACAAGTGTACTGTTTGGCATCAAAAGCTTGGCAAATGTGGTGATACATATCCATAAGTTGATAAACTGTGGAGTGACCTGGTAGGAAGCCAGATTGGTATTTGAAAAAGAGATTATTCTTATGAAAAAAAATATAAATATTTTTAAACATTATCCTTTCCATAACTTTTCCTACACAGCTAAGTAACGATATTGGTCTATAATTACTAGGGAGGCTAGCGTCACATTTTTGAAAAATGCCATAACTACAGCTGTTTATTCCGTTAAGTAGCCTTGAGCACATGGTGGCCTATATCATGTTGTACATTAAACCCTTCGAATATTTTTTTTTTTAATATTGAATGCTATTGGCTTACATCGAAAGTCGAAAAGCAAATATTGACCGGATCAGCAGCTCATAATTACGGCAGTTGCTCCGTATGCATACATCATATATGTGAGAGGTATTATTGTTTGCGAAGGATCATTGCTGCCGTATATAACAGTGGCGTAGGAAGTTTTAGATACGGGGGTGGGGGGGGGGGGGGGGGGGGAGAGAGAAACGAACATATTCAATGTTTGCCAAGTTTCCCCCACCCCTTCTTTTTGCGTGTCACATATTTTAATGAAAACAATATCTACCTTTCCTTGTCAATTCATTATTGTTATGCCCTGACGGCCACAATCACACGTATTGGTTTAAAATATAAATTGCCAACATATTTGGTGGGAAGTGGGTGGAAATATACACTAGGCCCAACCCTGTCAGATTATTGAAGTGTGCCTGGCCTCCATCACCCACCCCGTTCCTACGGCTATGCATTAATATGTGCACAGTATGATCGGGAAAATATCTAGACAATTTACATCAATAAGTAACAAGTATTAGGGGAATGGAATTTGAGGAATGCACGTGTAAAACGTGTTTTATATGTTTGCCTGCCAACGTTTTTTTAACGTTGCCCTCCATACCCCGCATCCTTCTCCACCCACCCCCTTCCATCCCTACAAATACACATATGAATTCTGCAGACTCTATTGTGCCTATACCTTTAGGATGTCCTATTGGTTAAATGGCTGAGGGACTATAAACCTTAGAGCTACACACACACACACACACATGCACACATAAACACAAATTGTGTATCTGTCCTGGCTTTTAGTATGCTTTTATCAACAGCACCAAGTACATCTGACGGTTGAGGATTACATTGTTTAAATAAACTATTTCGTTCGATTATGTTACGTTGATAACTTCTTACCTGTTTTGGTTTTCTATAATAACAAATCAATGACAATCAATATTCGGTCTCTTCTGACGTCATTCCATTACAGTTTACATTGACCAGAGTAAACAGCTAAAATAAATTGAATAAGGTGCCACAGTAACCAGAAAGAACCTGTTTACACAAATTTCATTGAAACTGTACATTTTGAAAAACGTTGTTACCTTTATCGTTAACATGAAAAGTTGTTACATTTAGCGTTAGCGTTGTTACCTTTAGCGGAAAGGGTGATTGTTATCTTAAGTGGAGGTTGTTACATTTAGCGTTGGAATTGTTACCTTTAGCGGCGGTTGTTACCTTTAGCGGAATTGTTACCTTCAGGAATTGTTACATACCACATCCTGTAAAGATTTGCGATATAACATTATAAGAGATCAAACCAATTTGCGTTTTGACTTTACTGAACTTGGAAAAATATATAGATGAGCCTTGGCGACTGTTCAATTTAATTACTCCGCTAAAGCAAAATAAATGGCCTAGAGAACACTAAGCAGTCATCAAGGGAAAAAACACAATTTGTTATTAGGTCTGTGAAATTATAAAGCGGAAATTCCCAAGTTGGGTTTATTTTTTCCTTTAGTATATATTTTTCCTGTGAATTTGATTATCTGTAGAATGATCTTTTTTTTTTTTGTACAGAATGTCAACAGCAAAGACCGCGTGTTAAAGGATCGAACTGGGAGTCAATATAATTGTGACCTACTAGTCAAAACAGGTTTTAAGTATAGTCAAGCGTGTGGTGAGAGCCTGGCACATTTAATGAACAGACATAATTTCACTGGAAATTTGAAAACAGTACACAATGCCTCGTTACAGAAAAATATGTGCATTTAGTTTAGTTATAGCTTCCGTCGCTGCATATACCGTATATCAGTACTGTTTGCCCGAAATCTGGAATTTCAGAGAAGAAAATACACGCCATCTAGAGGAGGGTCTGTTTGTTGGAATAAATAAACCCGCTGCTGATAACATAAACAACGAGTGCGTAGCAGCAATAGGACATATACAACTATCAGATATCACAGAAAAAGGTCTCAGTAATTTGTTTAAGACGTGTTTACCTGGTTATGAATTAAAACAGGGAATAGACTTGGAATCATTCAACCAAGTGTTCAAGAATACTCTGTTCTGGCCTATCAACTGTTCGGCCCCGGTTATTGGATATTCAAAAACTCCAACAGAGAAAGTGGCTCTGGCTAGTTTTCCTGGATCTGGAAACACGTGGGTGAGGTACCTGCTGGAACAGTTAACTGGTATGTATGGACAAATCAAGATTTTATTTGAGAAATTAGTATAATACGAGTGTGTATGTTTGTGTGTACGTGCGTAGTGTGCGTGCGTGTGTGTGTGTGTGTGTGTGCGCGCGCGCGTGTATGTGTGTTAAAGTAGCTATCCCGCCACCAACAGGCACATTTTACAACAGATGTACACCGTTTTCAAACCTGCTCACGACGAGGTATATATATAACTTACATATTTTGAAAATCCAAACATTGTAGACACAGTGTAAACGGCTTTAACCAGCCTGGTCAAACCCCAAAATTGGAGCTTCGAATTTAGAGTTACCAGCTCATAATTCTTTTCACGTATATTCAATCACGTATATTTTAAGAACCCGTGAATAAAGCCTATTCTTTTTATCGGCACATATACATTATAATATGACCTGAACACCTGAATAAAGTGTTGATACTCGGGGCTTTAATGACATTTTGCCTTTATTTGGCGGGTTAGTTTCTTTAATATTTTATTATTTCATCAATGTATTGCATAATATAAAGAAATATAAAAATATAGGACAGGGAAAGCAGCATTCAAGGACGACAGTCAACAACAAAACACAAAAACAAACACGCAAACAGACAAACGAGGAGGCAAACGTAATTAAAAATGCAAACGACATCACAAACACAAAAACATAATATAAATCATAATTGACATAATTTGACAGGAAAATTGCAAACATATATCGGTGTCTTATAATTTATAAATAAATATAGTTTTGTTTTTAAAAAGCACGTGTTAATATTCGCCCCCTTAGAGGTAAAAGGTGCTATGTGCATATATCATTAATTCGAGAAAATCGCGTTTAAAGGTTTAAGGACTTGTGAAAAATCAGGATTTTAATTCTAAAAAACGAAACTAGGCACATATTTGGGATTATATTTCTTCTATTTATTAATCATATTTGAACCAATAATAAACCAATAGTTCAATCAATATAATCAATTTTGTACATAGCACCTTTTTCCACGGACCAACTTTCAAAGAAAAATTGAAATAAAAGGTTCTATTTGTCACATAGCCCCTTTTGCTGCAAACAAAATGTATGAAAACATTTTATTCTTGAAGCAAAAGAGGGCCATGTACTTCATAAAATCCAAATTCGTGAACTGTATTTTAACCTTTCAGATTGGAAATGGCTATAAAACAATACGCCAGCATGACATGCGATATTTTGACTTCTATTTCGACATACTTCTTATTTACACTCCACTGTCTACAGTTTTTTTATCATTTATTCATAGTCGTTTTCATCTGAGCCAACTGGTATTGTGTCTTTTGTTTGGGCACTTGTCGCCAAAGACATCAAATACCCATGAAAGTCATCGGGTATTATTCCCTTCGTACACAGGCTGATTAAGTCTGCCTTTTTCTGTTGCGCAATAGGCAATTTGGAACAATAGCATGTCCATTTCTGCATCTGTCGTTGGCCAATGCTGAGGGCGACCTTTGTTCTGTAAAGAAGCAGAATGCTGTGTTTTGATTTCCATGAAATGTTCGCTGTTGAAGGTGTAGTTGAGAAACAGTGACTTTGGTTCATTTTGGCGAACTTGAATCCAGCGAACGTTGAGCCAGTTCACCTTTACTCCCAGAGTGGTCATTTAAAGGTTAAGGCAGTTCTTTCTAACAAATGCTTTGAAGTCAATTACATGGTCATATTTCAGAGGGATGGTAATATATGGATTTGTTTTCTGGGACATACAAATCACAGTACTCCACTGTGATGGAACAAAAATGGACGTCTTCCTTTTCGAAGTTTCAATTGCTGAATGTACCGAGTCACATTCCATTTGGCTATGGCCGGACTGAAGGAATTTGTGATCTAAATTCTTAAGTTGTGATATCTTTGAAACAGTATACAGGTAGGAAGCAGCTAAAATTGGTTTCTATTTTGCCCCCAACACGTATCAGAATAGTATGTTATCTCTTCTATTGGCGCAGAAAAGCAGTCAGACTGACTGTTTTTCATTAAACATGATTGTGGCAATTTCAAATGCCCCTCGTTTTCCTTACGTTTTATCCCAGAGATGACCAGTTGCATGTTTGTCCACTAAAGAGTAAATTGTTAGATTATAGCAACACAACTTTCTTGAATAATGCAATTCGCTGACAAGGAAACATGGCGTTGTGAGAACTGCCTGTAGGTCAAAAGTTGTCACATATTGCTTATTGTGTTTGCGACAGTATTTTGTCTTGCTCCTTTTCTTTTCTTGCTTCGATTTTTCTTTCTTGGTGAATTGTGTATTCATGTTGGAGTTTGTCCGTCACAGTGCCCGACTTCTGATGTCTTGAATCATTTGCACATAAAGAACACTGGTTTGAAAAAAGACAAATTAAAGTCTTCACAGAAGACCTGACGATATCTGCCTTCTTTTACAGGTTCAATTCCTTTTTTTTTTGCACGAGTCTGCATAGAGGATCCACATCATTTTTATATTCAAGTCTTGGGCTAAATACTGCTTTTTGGTATTTTTTCTGGCATAGTGGGATTCCATTTTTGGAAAGGAATTGAAATGTTCACGAACAAAGTTTATGCTGTCATTACTGATTTTTGAAGACGGTGTTTTACGGCCTCGCATATTAACACCGCAAAATGTCCCATGCTGTTTTCTACCTAATAATGTATAGGAAACCGTTTTCTTTCCGATATCGAGTGTTTTCAGAGAAAAATCTTTGCAAACACGTTCACGCTTGTTTCCAACGCCTGGGAAATACTTCAAGGAAGTCTGCCTTTCCCTGTCTTTTTTCGACTTGGTGTTGCTTTCGAAACCATGTCACATATAAAACACCTCTGCCTTTCATAGCTCGGGAGAGCATAGTAATGATTAAACGTTGCTTTTCGTTTATCTTCATTACATTTTGTGCTTTACTTAAACCTGCACTTTGCACAATTGTGTGGTTTAAGCACTTTTCTGCAACAGTTTGTCCTGTTTTTGAGGTGTATTGTTTGACTTCACATCTTAGTTTCTTACGGCTGTTAGATTTCCATTGTATTTCATTTCTTTTTTTCTTTCTGCTTGATGTTTTTTTCAGTGGGATTCTGGTAATCATATCTTTTGTGTGGGGTTGAACGAGAAGCAACGTGTTCTCATTTAATTCTGCATGTTCGGATATACTTTTTTGTGGAGTTGAATATTGTAGTAGGTCCGAGTCATCTTGGGGAAGTGTCTGCCTAATTGGTGAACTCTCCGTTATTGGTTGTGTTGCCTCATAATGTTCTTCGTTTCTAATAGCTAGGTATGCTATTTCAATGCATCGGATACTATCCCTTTGTTCTGCCTCTTCAGAAGGCTTTACATCAATGACGGGGGTTGCCAGTGAACTGGAGTATATGCGTAGTGTACAATTAAACTTGTCAGCAACTGCTAAAGGTAAACAATCAGCAATATTAGCAATATTAGTATTCCATCCCCCACTTCTACGTAGAAGCTCAATATCTTCTTTAAATTTTTAGTCTGATCTGCTTCCTCTGATTCAACACTTAGAAACTGACTGTATCTTGCAATGTTTTCCATCATTAGGTCACACACTGAATTTCCAAATGCATCAATGTCTGACAAAATTGAATCAATATATTTTACACATTTAGCAATTGCTGCGAAAAAGCAATTTCCGGACAGGCACACGTTTTAGTTCGTTACTGGCAAGTAGTTGATCCAGCCAATTGATATGTATATGACGGATATGATCTTTGACAGATTGCATCTTTCTACTCAAAACTTTGGCCTTTTCGGTTCCATCAATGTTCTTCTTGCTTTTAGCCTTCAGTAAGTTGATTTTGTCCCTAAGTTTTGTAAACAAGGTATTTCCTTTTCGCTGACACATCTTTCTACCATGTGTCGATGCCTTGTATGCTACTTTCTGTTTCTTCCAGGCTGTATTTCTATTTCTTTTGCTCTTTGTAGATCGTTTCTGTGTGACAGTATCTAAGTTTTCAGAATCACTTGTGTTAATTGAATCCTTATCTGGATTATATGATTTCACACTGAAAAATCTCTTTATAAATGCAAGATTAACACAGAATAATGTCATTAGGTAATTAGGACATAATTTGCTTCATACCAGAACAGATAATGTGATATCAAATCTGTCCACACCAATTATCCTGGGTATTAGCAATACACAAGATGTAAAATGCTTAGAGGAATAAGGAGCTATTTGCCACTTAGCCCTATTTATCATGTTTTAAACCAATGCTTTTGAGGTAAAAAATTTGGGGGAAAAGGTTATTTTTGTCAAATGGCCCCTTTTACCGCAATGATGTATACACATAACTCCTTTTACCGCACACTACTTTTATGTAAAGCAGATAGCACCTTATGCATTTTATCAATATCTGCAGATTGATTCAATATGCAATAAAGATTTTTCCTGACAAGAAACATATCATTAAAAGGAATCTAAATATGCCAAAAAAACATTTTCTCTGAAAATGTTAGTTAGCACCTTTTACCTCTGAGGGGGCGAATTATGGTTGTTATTTTATGTATATTGGTTGCAAGTTATAGAAGTGCATTCTAGTGACACATTTAACAAGTGCACGTTTTCTTCGTATTATACTTATTTGACCATCGTTGTTTAAATGTTTAGTCCTGGAAACTTCTTATGTCTAGTTGGTTATAACTGAAATTAAAATTCATGCAAAATCCAAAATGGTCGCTACGGCTAGAACATAATTAAATATAAACACTGTAAAGCGTATGATGTTGCTAGGTACTGACACGGGTTCTCCGATAACGTAATCGGGTCAGAGTGACAGTTGGTTGGTTGGTCCTCAGCGAAATTAATTTGGTAAGTCTTCTAAGAGCTTAGTAGGTCCCCCTGCGGTAAACCGAAGTGGCCGTCCGCCTATATATGTTCAGTTAGCGAAGCGATATTCACTCCCACTCCCTTCCCATCCGCTCTGTTGAATCCATTAAAATTGGGACAGTTGTTTTAGGATAATTCATCGCTGCAGCGACGGTTGAGATTTTTCACGGATTCTTAAAATATCCGTGATTGAATGTGCGTAAAATTAATTATGGGTTGGTAACTCTTAATTCAGCGCTCCTGTTTTGTTGTTTGGTCTGGCTGATTAAAGCCGTTTATATTGTATCTATAGAGTTTGGATTCTCAAAATATGTGTTATATATGTGCCTCGTCGTCAATGGGTTTAGAAACGGTGAACATATGTTGTAAAATGTGTTGTTGTTGTGATAGATTTTTTTAATAATGAATCATTCTTTGTCGTACCTGATAACCCTCTGTTGCATACCCAGGGTACCTGTGTGTATCTATATGTATAGACAATCGTACCCAGACTTGCTTAACAGCTCCTATGTAGGAACTATTGCGAAATGAAAGACTCTAACGTGTCAGACAGATCAAACGTAGTGAAACAGACTCACGCCCATTACTTTTTCATTGAGAACATTTGCCTGGAAGAGTGTGTGCGGAGAGTCTCGGAGTAACGCGTCATTCGAATTTGAGTTAAAAAACTCACTCCGAAATGCCGATCACGCCCTCTGATAAGGTGGGAGGGCTAATCCATTGACAGACCTATACCATACTATATATAGTCAGTAACCTTGGTAGCCAATCCGGATAACATGCTCCCACTTTCACCCTAGTGTCTACGGATTGGGTTGCGTCATTATTAAGCACTTCAATTAAATTCATACTACATCTAATAGCTTACACATTAACTGATAATATTGCCTTGCGTTATAGACTTTATTCCTGTTATGACATTCCGCAAAATAACGTTAAAATTACACTACAAAACTGTTTATCAAAACTCTATCCAGGTGTTAAGGTCATATAATAATGTATATGTGCCGATTAAAAGTAAAGATTTATAACGGTTCTTAAAATATTCATGACTGAATATGCGTAAAATGAATTATAAATGGGTAACTCTTAATTCAACGCTCCAGTCTTATGGTTTAGCCTGGCTGGTTAAAGCCGTTTATATTGTGTCTACATAGTTTGGATTCTCAAAATATGTAAGTTATATATTTACCTTGTCGTCAGTAGGTTAGAAACAGTGAACATATTTTGTAAAATTTGACTGTTGTTGGCGGGATAGATACTTCAAAACCTTACTGAACAGATACTCCATATTTTGTCACACGCACGACACTGTACTTGTCTTGAATAATACGATACTTTCCAATTTACAGATTTTCGACAAGAAATTATTGAAAAAGGTCGCAAAGTAGTACAGAATGATGTGAAAAGTTTTGTAGGATTCATATACCTAACACAAACAACAGATTCAAATACCTAACACAAACAACAGATTCAAATACCTAACACAAACAACAGATTCAAATACCTAACACAAACAACAGACACCATGGAACGACATATGTTGACGTGTAATACGTTTAAGACTGTCCATGCATTATATTCTGACGCAAAAGTTTGGCGCTATTTATGGGACAAATTACCTCAAACACTTTTGACGTTAAGAAAGAAAACCGACTGCGCCTGCGTTATATTTGTACGCAAAAGTTTGAAAGTTTGGCGATTTAAATGGAGTCAAATACCTCAAGGAGCCAATTACCTCGAAGGAGCAAAAAACCTCAGTTGATGGAATTACCTCACTTTACCACTATTGCGGTGGCCCAGTGGATAGCAAGTTTGTCTCTGAATCCGGAGATTACGGGTTCGAGTCTCATCGACGTCGGTGTGTCCTTTGGAAAGACACTGAACTTAGCCTCGTCCTTAGCCTCGTCCGTCGGATGGAGACGTAAACCGGGCGGACCTGTGTATCAGTCAGACCTTTGAGCACGATAAGAATCTATTCGATAGTATCAGTAGGGCAGTGTTCCCGGATTCAACGAGCATGGTTCCAGTCCTTCCTCCTTGAAATAATATATTATATACTGAACCAAACAACTAACGCACCAACAGACAATACCTTTAATAATAACAATCAATAAATCAAAACAAATTTCATTCTGAACGAGACAAATATATTGTCAATAACGACTGCAAATTAAAAAAATTCATTCAAATCACCTGTCTCCAACGGTACCAGTCGGCATATAATTTCATACATTAAAGGCATTGTCTGCTGGTGCGTTAGCTGGCTGTTTGGTTCAGTATATGTTGATGACCGTTAAACAAAACAAGAGATATTTAGGGCCTGTATCGCTCTACTTGCTAAAGAGGTCCATGAGGGCCTATCGCTCTACTGGCTAAAGAGACCACGACAGTCTGATCAAAATAATAAGTAAAACAAATAATGATTAACATTACAAATGAAACAAGTTGTCCCCACCCCCACTGACCACCACAACCCCACTCACTCCTCGCAAAAAAAAGTCTGCCCCACTGGGATTTCAACCCATGCACCAAGATTTTTTTATGAGAAAACAAAACAACAAATTGATGTGGCCAATGGTTCATGAGAAGAAGTGGTTTAAAACGTTTTCTATTTTTAGTAACGGCGGCCATATTTATTGACGGGTATGGACAATTTATATAAAACTGTGAAAGATTTAAGAGACGATTATTTTGATAAATTTTCAAAGCAATTGGTTCATTGATTCGTGAGAAGTCCTTAAACGATTGTTCCATTTTTATTAACGGCGGCCATATTTGTTGACGAGTTGAGACGATTTGTATAAATATGAGAGAGGACCATGCAATGATGCTCCCTGTGAAGTTAAGTCAAAATCTACCATATGTGTTGATGGATCTCTGAGAGAGGACCATGCAAGGATGCGAAAGTCATCTAAAGATGTTTCTAAGGATGCTAATCTGCGAGAGAACCATGCAAGGATGTTTTCTGAAAAGATTCGCCAATTCTACCTAGTAGTTTATGAGAAAACACCGTTTAAAGGTTGTTCTGCTTCTTAGTAATGGCGGCCATATGGTTGACGGATCGGGACGATTTGTATCAGTCTGAGAAAGGACAATGCAAGGATGCTTCCTGTGTAGTTTCGCCAAATTTTACCCAGCAGTTTCAAAGGAGATATTGTTTGAAGCAAAAGTTAACGACGGATGGACGACAGACGGACAACTCGCCAACGACGGATAACTCGCCATCTCATAAGCTTTCCTGGTCTGGCCAGTAGCGCTAAACAAATCAATTGTGTTCGGCTTTGGATTGATACCTTAATCTACATCCATAATTGAGGTTTGACTCAATGTTTTTTCTGTGTAAATGCGTGCAAAATCCACACAATACTTTCTTTTAAAACCTTATTATTTGACCTTTCATTTTATATCGGCTTTCTTCAAATTTCTTCTCTTTGTTTTAGGTATTTATACTGGGAGTATTTATTATGGCGTTGTGAAGGATGTGTTCAAGGGTGAAAATGCATGCCCAGGTGATGATGGCGTATACATTATAAAAACTCATTTAAAAAACGACAGAGCAATAAAACAAAAGGTTATCGGTTACTGTCCAAGTGTAGCGTATACCAAGGCTATCGTGATTCTACGAAATCCATTCGCTGCTATTCTTGCTGAACACACCAGGCGAAGAGCGGGAAAAACGAAAGTTCTTCATATTTCTAGATTTAATAATTCAAGTGAGTTACTCTTTGCTTGTATTGTTATGCTTCACAGTCCTTACACTTTGTATGTCTGGGTATATTGTTTTAACCGTGTCCGCACGTCTGTACGTGGGAATGTATGTGTGTACGAGCACAAGAGACGTGATGAAGTGTTACCAAATTTGACATATCGTCAATCTCATTAAAATCATATCCTAATTACGCTTTGATACTCTCCGTCTTAGTAGTGTAGAGTATCGCAGCATGATAAAGGGTCTGCTTTTAATGATATTGACATGTATTGTAACTAATCATTTCAAATATTTGCTAAATTTGATATTGTGTCATACTTGCTTTTGCTTATTTTAGCGCTTGGAACGTGTATTCTATTAAAACCCAGCGGGCGATAGATTATACACACATTAGGTGTAAACTGTAGTTAGTATTTCGTCTGCTTCAAAATAAGGGTTTCAGCATCCTAAACAATCGCTGATCTTATGTTTACAGGAATAGAAGCACCAAAAGTAAAAAAATGACAGTTAGGGATCATTGTTTGTTCTAGAAAATATATAAAATAAGTACATTATATAATTCTTTTAATATCTCTGTATAGAATAACGTTGAATGTATTTACATGCCAAATTTTGTGATTTAAAGATGCTTTATTATTAAGAAATATGTGTATAAAATTATCAGAAAACTTTCCCTGGGATAATTTTTCAAACGCATCCTTAACATAACAAAAACTTTGGAATTTTGGAATAAAATATATATTTTAGCTTTGAACTGTTCTAAGAATGTAATTGGTCGCTATTGTCAATATCGTTTAATTGGGGGGAAACATGATCGATTGTTGATATGGAAGATGTCTGGCGGTTTTTGATGCGTGAATATTATTTTTTTAAACGCTGATAAGATTGCAGTCTGAGTAGCAAATGATGCCACTTTTAGATGGGAACCATTTATTGTGCAAACGCTGAGCTATAAACCATAATTAACCGCTGGGAAATCTCTTATTTTCACTTAGAGTCGATTTGGCTATTTTGAAGGAAGTGGGCGTGTACATGGGAGAAGTTTACCGCTTGTAAATTCAAGTTTGTGAAATATGGCTAGACATCCATGTGTCTATCAGGCCGTGTATATCAGGCTGGAACTATTTTCATTTCATTACCTGCGATCGGCGAATCAGCATCACACATGTACATTTTAACTGAAAAACAGTATGGTCCAAGTGCGATTCAATCTCCTGACCTTCTGACTGACAATCTGTATGATTTACCAAATGAGCAATTTATACTGGCGGTCAATGAAAACGCACCATTAACTCCATATGTTTATTCTATTGGATTATTCACACACCATTTGGAATGAAAATGCTGCATCCGTCTGTTCGTCCGTCACGCTGTATTCCCTTTAATTGAAAGCAAGGTTATTGTTTAACTCGCCCAAACAGTGAGGGGAGGGGGTGAGGGGGCATAAATGTGTTTGGGGGTGCGAGAAGGTGGTGTAGGGGGCACAAACATTGATTCTTCAAATAGGATAACGTTGCATTTTAAAGGAAAGGTGATGGGAATGTATGAATATGCGTTATTTGATTTGCTCTAGTTATGTCTGTTAAACTGTTATGTTAATATATGTATCAAAATAGATCATTTGGTATATATACTCTCATCAATTATATCGCAATTTTGGAATAACTGCTGAAGAAATACCATTGGATTATGAGTATTAATACAGATATATGTGAATTAAGGAATAAAACTTTATAATAGTTTGATTTGTACTTATTTAGGCCCTTTATGAAGCAAACATCTTGATTTCACCATTAGTGGCGGCCATCTTGAATTTTTCAAAATGCTCAATGATGACAGAGTGACATCATTCAGATCCATATAATATATGGTCTGTACATGCCAAAAAAAAAGCAAACAACAATTGTATGGACGCAAAATCCAAGTTATGTCCAAAAAGGGCATTTATCTGCCGGACTAATAAGCACGCGGCACACCTGGACATTTTCCCCGTTCTTTGGGGACTTGTCCTGTCTTAAATGATGTGACACAGCCAAACAAGCGCTGTTATTGAGTGTTCTGAAAAACTTGGGAAAAGGTGAAAGAATTATCAAAATCGGATGATAAACAAAGAAGATATGACCATTTAAAGGTTGTTCTAAAACGAATATGGGAGCCGCCATTTTTAGAACTATGACGTCATAGTTCCATATTACCATATATGGGTATTGATAAAAATCATTAAACCGAAGAAAATCGCTGCAAATGATTGATTTTTTTACTGGTCATATAAAGCATTACTGCCATTAAGTATTACATATTTTCAATACAGTTGTTGTATTTTTTCCTATAAATCAATAAATGTTCATATTTATATATATTCCATATATGGTCATTTAGAACCGTGATGTCATAGCTCTCAAAATGGCCGCTTCCTTATCCGTTTCAACAGAAACTTCAAATGATCATATCTTCTTTGTTTATCATCCGATTTTGATAATTCTTTCACCCTTATTCAAGTATCTCAGAACTCTCAATAATACAGATGTTTGGCTGTGTCGTTACATTCCCTTTAAGTATTCTTGGTGCGATTTGGTCATGGCCTGATGCTTTGTTGGGGTTTACATTACGAAAGTTAATTACCCTTTGGACAGAGATGTTTATTTTTGTATTTTTGGGTCATTACTTTGGATAAGGATTTTTAGTTTGTTCAGCCAGATTGCTAAGTTTTAGAGGTTTGGGTGGGGTGAATACTTACTAACATTGCCTTTCTAAAATATTTGTTAAATCGTGGATGTGTGAAGTTGAGGCCAGTTTTTCTAAGTTTTGGATATTCCTGTATTTCTGTTTTGTTATGTTTAATAAAATTGAACATTTTGTTGTTGTTTGCTTCTTCATCAGTTGTAATTATACTTTCAACATATGACCAATATGATGTTCTAAGCTGCTTTCTGATTTCTGATTTTAGTGATTTTAGGTCTAGTTGTGGATGTTTAGTACAGTTTGCTCTTGCGTTTCTTTTAATTTGCTTGTGTAGTTTGTTTATTTTTTTTAGTAAGAAGATGTTTGGTGTTTGTGAGCTTGTGTAAGTCTCCTAATTCGTTTTTGAAGTATGTCCATTGTTTTTCTGGATTGTCTGTGTTTAATAGTTCTTATGAAAGGATTTAGATATGTGTTTTTTTTACATTTTAATGTGATGTATTGGCCGATTTGTTATCCCTGGGATAATATCTATTTAATACCGTGATCTGAATTTTCTAGACCAGGGAGAGGTTTAGTTGAATGTACAAGTGATGGGTGGGTTGTGAGAAACACATCCAATGTGTTGCCACCTCTTGTAGGACATTTTGTATCCTAGGATTTCAATTTTGGCCCATAGGGGTTTTCAGCATCATTTGAAGATCTTCACTTGGCACAAGTTTGTTTGTTATTGCAGGAAGACACCACCCCTGCATTGATTATCAGTTGGCTTTATGGCCTAATGTAAATGTATGCGGATTGGTATTTTTTCAATGATTAGGGCAGTAGTTGTTTCTTGGTGTTGCTACATCAGACGAAGGATTGAAAATGATGTCCTACGACACGTTCCTCTCTTTTGTATGGATGTACGCCACGTTTGATAGAATTAGTGCATTAATGATGATTTTTTTAATTTCAGGTTGGAGTCATTCTGTCTATAAATTTGCGGATAAGTGGTATCGTCATTCCACGTACTGGCTGACTACATTTACACGTCCAATACATGTTCTGGTTTATGAGCGATTACAAGAGAACATTGCCTGGAAATGTACAATGTCTTTAAGTTTCTACAACATCCAATCACTTTCCAGTCTCTTTGGTGTGCCTCCATAAACTCAGAGGACAATACCACAGAAAGAAACCTGATTGGATGACCACAACGAGGCTCTACAGCAAAAATCTGACAATTACCGTAAACAATAATATCAAGAAACTAGAGAATTATCCTTAGAGACAAGGAGATAAATCTCACAATAACTAAAGGCTACACAGTGCCCATATTAAATAAATTCGGTCTTGATAAATTCGGTTTCTCACAATTATATCATAGACATGTTCCACTTTTTTTTTGTTTGCAAGGGACTTGACATGTTGTATATTATGCATTGTTGGACTTCTTGCAATTGTTGGATACCTTTATTATAATAAAAGGTTTATATAACAAATACATACATTACATAAAGTCATGGATATATATTATAGGTATATTATATAATCAGAATCGTTTTTGGAATTAATATATTTGTAATTTCATATTCACTCTCCCATAGAGAAATCAGGACTGATTATATATATGTAGAGACCCTGCTCAATTTGACCATTCACTATCCATTTTGGAAGGTACTTCTCATTATCAGATTGTCTGATCTGGATTACTCTCAGTAATAAGCAAACATGTCCGAAATCATGAAAAACCCTGCCATGTAAAGACACATATGACCATATGAGGACATCTTTCTGTCCTCGCATTAACGGTCATTTAAATGATAGCTAATTTCAAGGCTGGGACATGTTGTGGTGTGAGGAGTTGAGAGGACAGAAAAGAGAAGCAGATTTTTAAAGCTTCTGCACAAACGAGAGACATGTCCTCATATAGTATGTGTTTGTCCTCACTTAAAGGTCACGTGGCAAACCTGAGTTTTATTCAAACATTATAATATGCTCCTCGATATTAGTTTATCAATTTTGTTAATATATTATTGGTGCAATATTACAAAATGTTAGTAATATGTAAAAACAATTTGTTTTAAACTATTCTAACAATTAATATCGACTGAACAAATTCAAATTAAGAGAAAAACTAACAGGACACCGTGAGTTTTTAAAACAAGAGGTCAATGACCTTGAAGCTCTACCGATAGGTTTTAATAGTGAGATCAGCATTACTGTGAAGTTTCATGAACATCTGTCAAGCAGTTTCAGAGTAGTCGTTACAAGTTTTTACATATCACTCTATGTAAACAAAGATGGCCACTGGCAACAATGTATAATGTCGAATCAAAATAATTTCAACAAGGACCAACATTATGTCATGCTGATCATTTTAGAAAAGTCCCATATCAATATCACTGATAGTTTTCAAGAAGTAGTCGCTACACATTTGTTTTTTAAAAATCTATTTTTAGCATGGTGGCCATCTTGAATTTCCGGCCGACCTGAAATTTTCCTAGGATCAACTAGACATCAAGAGGAACATTCCTGTGAAGTTTCATGAACATCCTAAAAGTAGTTTCAGAGGAATAGTCGCTATAAGATTTTACTATATAACTCTATGTAAACAAAGATGGCCGATGGCAGCCATGTTTAACGTCGAATCAAAACAATTTTCGACAAGGATCAACATCATGTCATGCTGATCATTTTAGGAAAGTCCCATATCAATATCAATTATAGTTTTTAAGAAGTAGTCGCTATAAACGTTATATTTTAAAAATATATGTTTAGCTTTGGCGGCAATTTTGGATTTCACTTTAACGTGAATTTTGCTAGGATCAGCTAGACATCATGGGCAACATTCCTGTAAAGTTTCATGAAAGTGCATACAGTAGTGACAGAGGGGTAGTCGCGGCAAAAATCTTTACGGACAAACAGACAGACAGACGGACGACGGACACCGCACCACGGCATAAGCTCTGCTGATCTTTAATCAGTAGCTCTAAAAATCAAGATCGCATTGTATCCCTTTAAATCTTTTATTTATCTATTTTTTGACTGATATGTCCTCGCATGAACGGTCAAATCATAGAGAGAAAGATAAAATTGCAGTCACATCTGGTTTAATACAAGAATATAATTATTTACATACAAACTATATTTATCAAAGTCAAAGAAGAAATCGCTTCCGATACGTTACATAACGATTATTATAGAAATATCATCAAGAGGTGTATGCACCCTTTGAAGTGATCTACAATGGTACATATAGAAAATAAATTCGATATTGTAAAAAAAGTATAGCTGTTGCGACAAATTCTGACATTTTTACAAAAGAAAGGGAATATTGGCCGAGAATAAGCAGTTGCATTTTAATATCGTTATTTTGCAGTTAACCGAATTTTAAATTTAAAAATACCACTTAATTCTTTCTTCTGTCATGTGCCGAATTAATTTTTCATTCTTTTTCAATGCTGGACATGCTCCAAAAATACTAAATAAACAAGAAACGGATGGAGGAGGGTGCCGGGTACATGTGACCATTCGATGGCGAGTTCTCTCCATTGTGTACTGTATTCTGTGGTGTTATGGTGGGAGTTTCTATCTTGAAAATTTCTATCAACTCCAGAAATTTGAGAAATGTTCAACTAATACACTGGCAAGTATGTCACTTTATATAACACCTGCAGAAACAAGCAGTGAGGCTGTCAAAAACAAAGCACCAAACAACACCGACAGATTTTATTCTAAAGTGCACTTAATTGGTGAACTCTGTTTCATTTCAAACTTACTTTTTGGTTATTCCTTGCACTTTATTAGTTTGCGAAAGAACACTTTTCAGTGAACTCGTTTTCATTTCAAACTTACTATTTGGTTATTCCCTGTTAAATATTATATTAACAAAAGAACAAGCAATTTGGAAATTCCACGGAAACCAGGTTTTCCATTTGAAATGCTATAACAGTACCGGTTAGATGAAAATGAAGTAAAAAAAGTGTTTCTTTCTACAAAAAACAGCACATTACACAAATGAAGTTCTAGCATTAAAGTGATATAAACAGTGTACACTATATAATAAACAGAATGACATGTGAATCACAAACATAAATGCATACACAGTAAATGAGGACTGTAAATAAAGAAAAACATGTGTTAGTAAGGCAAATATAAGCTACAGACACAGCAAGATTCGTTGCAATAACTCATTCCTAAATTATGTAATTGAGTTGAAATCATTTTTCTATTTTTAGTAACATTCACCATGCATTAACCCCAGTGACCACAAATGCAATCCCAAGCTTACTTTCCATATAAGGTACCTATACAGCAAGTTTATCTCATTCCCAACTAAAGTTATTGAGCGGAAAATATTTGTTCTATTTTTAGGAACAGTGACATTAACCTTGACCCCAGTGACCCTTAATATAATCCCAAGCTTCCCATTCTTTATAAGGTACTCACGTAGCACGTTTTGTTCCAATATCTCATTCCCAACTAAAGTTATTGAACGGAAACCATTTTTCTATTTTTAGTAACAGTTACCTTGTCCCCAATAACACCAAACATAATCCCAAGCTCCATTTCCATATAAGCTACCTACCCTGCAAGTTTCATTACCATACCTCATTTTTAACAGAGGTTAATGAGCGGATACCGTTTTTCTACTTTTAGTGACAGTGACCTTGACTCCAGTGACCCCAAATGCAATCCCACGCTTCCTTTCCAAATAAGCTACCTACCCTGCAAGTTCCATAGCAATACCTCATTCCTAACAAAAGTTACTGAGCGGAAACCGTTTCTCTATTTTTAGCAACAGTGACCTTGACCCCAGTGACGCCAAATGCAATCCCAAGCTTCTTTTCTATATAAGCTACATACCCTGCAAGTTTCATCACAATACCTAATTCCTAACAAAAGTTATTGAGCAGAAACGAAGACGGCGCCCGCACGCCCACCAGCCCGCCAAATGACATACCCAAATTTAATAACTAGGTTTTCCAAGGAAAACAAAACCTGGTAAAAAAACAAAAGAAAATACAAATTCTGGTTGCAAACTAGAAATGTGTCTGCGGACATGAATGAATGCTGTAAGCTTTCGAATGAAATAAGGCCACAACTTCGACAAAAGTCAATGGACCGGAACAGTGCATAGATAAGCACAAATAGACTTCTGATCCTTTCTACCAAATATCAACAAAATCTAGTGAAAAGTAAAGGAGTGGTCCGGACAAGAGCGGGTGATGTATGTGTGAAAGGGTGATGTAACTACTTACAGACAGACGGACAACGGCAACACTATATGCCCCCCCCCCCCCCGCCCCCCCCCCCCTCATCACCCCACCACATAATTATATGGACTTAATGAATTAATTTCACTAATTAGTCAGTTATGTGGGTAAATCAGCTGTTATCCAAAAGGTCTTAATGGTTATAACTCTTTTGAAACTGAACACCTGAACACCCAACCCATAGATGCAAAATTGAATTTAAAGAACTAAATTTCAGGAAATAGGGTTCACCGAGGGCACGAAAATTGCACTCGTCCGCTCACCATGATGAGTGCTCATTGATGTAGGACGAGTAAAATTCAGATAAATTCTTTAACAATTTATCGATTTGACCATTCAAATATTACAAGTAACTCAGAAACAAATTTTCCTGCCCTAGCTTCACCCATAGATGTTTATTAAGAACGGTTGCATTCCTGGAGTCCAGGTTATGTTTTAATGGAATAGCCCTGGTTTACCAACTGAAGTCTGACTAATCGGTGAAATTTCAATCATAAATAATTTCCACATTTTGAAAAATGGAAAAAAACGTTACACCATGTCAATCCCTCGAACGCTTGATGCTCCAATATGCCGTTTTTATCCGAATAAAATAAGATTGTGTTTATATATGTGTTTACGTATGTTATATTTGCAATGGATAAGTGAGCAAACTTAGCGAAGCAAAACATATTTTTTCCTCGGTAGTTTCTGTACATTTCCAGTGAAAGTAAGTATATAATTCGAACTGGAAATGCAGCTTTCACAGAACACAATGAACCCCAAAACACGCAAAAAGACAAACAAGAATAGCAATAGTAATAATAAAGGCATAATGACGTCACAAACACAAAAAGAGTTGACAGTAGGGCTACCGCCTTGGAACGGTCAGTGGCAAAAAGGCCGCTGGGAGTTTAAACCAGGTTCTAGGGTGCACCAAACCTCACACGTACCCTACCTCATCCCAGTTAAAGGGGATAGTGGAAATAAAGAAATCCTCAACATGAACTATTCTCTAACCAACAAGGCAGCATTAATAGGCAATATAAGTAAAACACTACAAACAAAAAATAGCCTAGAAGCCACAAAGAAGGTAATCGATGACTTGGCAGAAGCCAGAGTAACACGAGAATAAACCATTGAGGGCAAGACAAGACAAGACCGCAGACAAACATCAAACGTCGCCGTCCTTTTGGGCTTTAGTTCGACGTCATCATAGGGTCCACAGCCTGTCCGGTCGTCGTAAAATTAAAGAGGAAAGTATAGAGGCGAACTGTAAATGGGTCCACCACCAAGCATGCAGTACGTTCCAAAATGATAGGGTCATAACCTCTTTTGATAAACCTTTTAACAAGTTTAACAAAGATAGTATGAAAGTGATCATGACCGAGAATCTTACGAAGTTTGTAAGTCACATCACCATAGAAGTCTGGTTGTGAAGGTCCTTGTCGCAGAAGAGTTCTTTAATTACTTTTATATTTGGAAAGAAGATCAGAGTTACGATAATACAATTTTGCAAAGGTAACGGTAGCCCTGATGGAGTAGCTTTTTAGTTAACCAAAGATTACGAATATTAAAGTCCTCAACTTGAAATATGTATCAGCGTAGCACAATCGGTAGTCTCGACCTGCCAAGACCGTATCATGCATATTCTTACTTGCAGATATCGGTCTGGGCAGATTATCCCAATTAAAGCGATTGATCTAGTGGAACAGCTTTACTTAACTGTGCTGTAGTACCCTCTATACAGGCATGATGCAAGCTTGGTTTATCTAGTGGAAAATCTCTACTTAACTGAGCCGTAGTACCCACTATACAAGGATGACTCAAGCTTGGTTGATCTAGTGGAACATCTCTACTTAACTGAGATGTAGTACCCACTATACAAGCATGATACAAGTTTGATTGGTCTAGTGGAATAGCTCTACTAAACTGAGATGTAGTACCCACTATACAAGCGTGATTCACGTTTGTTTGATCTAGTGGAACAGCCTTACTGAGCTGTAGTATCCACTATAAAAGCTTGTCTGATCTATTGGACACAGCTCTATTTTGGAGCTGCAGTACCCACTATACAAGCATGATTCAAGTTTGGTTGATCTAGTGGAACAGCTTTACTTAACTGAGCTGTAGTACCTACCATACATGCTTGTTTTATATAGTGGTACAGCTCTAACTTACTGAGCTGTCGTACCCACTATACAAGCATGATTCAAGATTGGGTGATCTAGTGAAACAGCTCTACTTAACTGAACTGTAGTAAACACTATACATGCTTGTTTTATATAGTGTAACAGCTCTACTTAACTGAGCTGTTGTACCCACTATACAAGCATGATTCAAGTTTGCTTGTTCTATTTGAACAGCTCTTCTTAACTGAGCTGTAATACCCACTATACAAGCATGATTCAAGCTTGGTTGATCTAGTGGTACAGCTCTTCTTAACTGAGCTGTAGTACCCACTATACAAGCATGATTCAAGATTGGGTGATCTAGTGGAACAGAGCTGTAGTAAAACCTATACATGCTTGTGTTTTATATAGTGTAACAGCTCTACTTAACTGAGCTGTTGTACCCACTAGATAAGCATGATTCAAGTTTGATTGCTCTATTTGAACAGCTCTACTTAACTGAAATGTAGAACCAACTATACAAGCATGATTCAAGCTTGGTTGATCTAGTTGAACAGCTCTACTTTACTGAGCTGTAGTACCCGCAAATAAGCATGATTCAAGCTTGATTGAAATAGTGGAACAGTTCTACTTTACCGAGCTGTTGTACCCAGCATACATGCTTGTTTTATATAGTGGTACAGCTCTTCTTAACTGAGCTGTAGTACCCACTATACAAGCATGATTCAAGCTTGGTTAATCTAGTGGAACAGCTCTACATAATGAGCTGTACTACACACTTTACAAGCATGATACAAGCTTGGTTGATCTAGTGGAACAGATCTACTTTAATAAGCTGTAGTACCCACTATACAAGCATGATTCAAGCTTGGTGATATAGTGGAACAGCTCTACTGAACTGAGCTGTAGTACCTACCATACATGCTTGCTTTATATTGTGGTACAGCTCTACCTAACTGAGCTGTCGTACCCTTTTTACAAGCATGATTCAAGATAGTGTGATCTAATGGAACAGCTCTACTTAACTGAGCTGTCGTACCCACTATACAAGCATGATTCAAGTTTGATTGATCTATTTCAACAGCTCTACTTAACTGAGCTGTAGAACCAACTATACAAGCATGATTCAAGCTTGGTTGATCTAGTGGAGCAGCTCTACTTTACTGAGCTGTAGTACCCACTATACAAGCATGATTCAACTTGAATGTGCTAGTGGAACAGCTCTACTAAACTGAGCTGTAGTACCCGCAATACAAGCATGATTCAATGTTGATTGATCTAGTGGAACAGCTCTACTTTACTGAGCTGTAGTACCCGCAATACAGTCATGATTCAAGTTTGGTTGATCTAGTGGAGCAGATCTACTTTACTGAGCTGTAGTACCCGCAATACAAGCATGATTCAAGCTTGATTGATCTAGTGGAACAGCTCTACTTTACTGAGCTGTAGTACCAGCAATACAAGCATGATTCAAGTTTGCTTGATCTAGTAGAGCAGATCTACTTAAATGAGCTGTATTTCCCACTTTACAAGCATGATTTAAGCTTGGTTGATCTAGTTGAGCAGACCTACTTAACTGAGCTGTAGTACCACTATACATATCTGTTGGATCTAGTCGATCAGTTCTACTGAACTGAGATGCAGTATCAACTATACATGTTTGTTTGATCTAGTGTAACAGCTCTATTGAATTGAGCTGTAGTACCCACTATACAAGCATGATTCAAGCTTGGTTGATATAGTGGAACAGCTCTACTTAAATAAGCTGTAGTACCACACTATACAAGCATGATTCAAGCTTTGTTGATCTAGTGGAACAGCTCTAACTAATGAGCTGTAGTACCCACTTTACAAGCATGATTCAAGCTTGGTTGATTTAGTGGAACAGATCTACTTAAATAAGCTGTAGTACCCACTATACAAGCATGAATCAAGCTTGGTTGATATAGTGGAACAGCTCTACTTAAATAAGATGTAGTACCTACGTTACAAGCATGATTCAGGATTGGTTGATCTAGTGGAAAAAATCTACTAAGTAACCTGTAGTACCCACTATACAAGCAAGCATGATTCAAGCTTGGTTGATATAGTGGAACAGCTCTACTTAAATAAGCTGTAGTACCACACTATACAAGCATGATTCAAGCTTTGTTGATCTAGTGGAACAGCTCTATATAATGAGCTGTAGTACCCACTATACAAGCATGATTCAAGCTTGGTTAATCTAGTGGAACAACTCTACATAATGAGCTGTACTACACACTTTACAAGCATGATACAAGCTTGGTTGATGTAGTGGAACAGATCTACTTAAATAAGCTGTAGTACCCACTATACAAGCATGATTCAAGCTTGGTTGATATAGTGGAACAGCTCTACTTAACTGAGCTGTTGTACCCACCATACATGCTTGTTTTATATAGTGGTACAGCTCTACTCAACTGAGCTGTCGTACCCACTATACAAGCATGATTCAAGATTGGGTGATCTAGTGGAACAGCTCTACTTAACTGAGCTTTAGTAAACACTATACATGCTTGTTTTATATAGTGTAACAACTCTACTTAACTGAGCTGTTGTACCCACTATACAAGCATGATTCAAGTTTGATTGATCTAGTAGAACAGCTCCACTTAACTAAGCTCTGGTACCCACTATACAAGCATGATTCAACTTGAATGGTCTAGTGGAACAGCTCTACTAAACTGAGCTGTAGTACCCGCAATACAAGCATGATTCATGTTTGATTGATCTAGTGGAGCAGGTCTACTTTACTGAGCTGTAGTACCCGCAATACAAGCATGATTCAAGATTGGGTGATCTAGTGGAACAGCTCTACTTAACTGAGCTTTAGTAAACACTAAACATGCTTGTTTTATATAGTGTAACAACTCTACTTAACTGAGCTGTTGTACCCACTATACAAGCATGATTCAAGTTTGATAGATCTAGTAGAACAGCTCCACTTAACTAAGCTCTAGTACCTACTATACAAGCATGATTAAACTTGAATGGTCTAGTGGAACAGCTCTACTAAACTGAACTGTAGTACCCACTATACAAGCATGATTCAAGTTTGATTGATCTAGTGGTACAGCTCTTCTTAACTGAGCTCTAGTACCCACTATACAAGCATGATTCAAGCTTGGTTGATCTAGTGGTACAGCTCTTGGAACTGAGCTGTAGTACCCACTATACAAGCATGCTTCACGATTAGGTGATCTAGTGGAACAGAGCTATAGTAAAACCTATACATGCTTGTTTTATATAGTGTAACAGCTCTTCTTAACTGAGCTGTTGTACCCACTATACAAGCATGATTCAAGTTTGATTGCTCTATTTGAACAGCTCTACTTAACTGAAATGTAGAACCAACTATACAAGCTTGATTCAAGCTTGGTTGATCTAGTTGAACAGCTCTACTTTACTTAGCTGTAGTACCCGCAATACAAGTATGATTCAAGCTTGATTGATCTAGTGGAACAGTTCTACTTTACTGAGCTGTAGTACCCACTATACATGCTTGTTTTATGTAGTGGTACAGCTCTTCTTAGCTGAGCTGTAGTACCTAATATACAAGCACGATTCAAGATTGGGTGATCTAGTGAAACAGCTCTACTTAACTGAGCTGTAGTAAACACTATACATGCTTGTTTTATATAGTGTAACAGCTCTACTTAACTGAGCTGTTGTACCCACTATACAAGCATGATTCAAGTTTGATTGATCTAGTAGAACAGCTCCACTTAACTAAGCTCTAGTACCCACTATACAAGCATGATTCAACTTGAATGGTCTAATGGAACAGCTCTACTAAACTGAGCTGTAGTACCCGCAATACAAGCATGATTCAAGTTTGATTGATCTAGTGGAGCAGATCTACTTTACTGAGCTGTAGTACCCGCAATACAAGCATGATTCAAGCTTGATTGATCTAGTGGAACAGCTCTACTTTACTGAGCTGTAGTACCCGCAATACAAGAATGATTCAAGTTTGGTTGATCTAGTGGAGCAGATCTACTTAAATGAGCTGTATTTCCCACTTTACAAGCATGATTTAAGCTTGGTTGATCTAGTGAAGCAGATCTACTTAACTGAGCTGTAGTACCACTATACATGTTTGTTTGATCTAGTTGATCAGTTCTACTTAACTGACATGCAGTATCAACTATACATGCTTGTTTGGTCTAGTGAAACAGCTCTACTTAACTGAGCTGTAGTACCCACTATACAAGCATGATTCAAGCTTGATTGATATAGTGGAACAGCTCTAATTTACTGAGCTGTAGTACCCGCAATACAAGCATTATTCAAGTTTGATTGATCTAGTGAACAGTTCTACTGAATTGAACTGTAGTACCCACTATACAAGCATAATTCAAGGTTGGTTGATCTAGTGGAACAGCTCTACTTAACTGAGCTGTAGTACCAAGTATACAAGCATGATTAAAGCTTGGTTGATATAGTGGAACATCTCTATTTAACTGAGCTGTAGTACCAACTATAAAAGCATGATGCAAGCTTGGTTGATCTAGTGGAACATCTCTGCTTAACTGAGCTGTAGTACCCACTATACAAGCATGATTAAAGCTTGGTTGATCTAGTGGAACATCTCTACCTAACTGTGCTATAATACCCACTAAACAAGCATGATTAAAGCTTGGTTGATGGAGTGGAACATCTCTACTTAACTGTGCTGTAATACCCACTATACAAGCATGTTTCTAGCTTGGTTGATCGAGTGGAAAATCTCTACCTAACTGTGCTATAATACCCACTATACAAGCATGATTAAAGTTTGGTTTATCTAGTGGAACATCTCTACTTAACTGTGCTGTAGTACCCACTTTACAAGCATGATTAAAGCTTGGTTGATCGAGTGGAACATCTCTACCTAACTGTGCTGTAATACCCACTATACAAGCATGATTCAAGCTTGGTTGATCTAGTGGAACATCTCTACCTAACTGTGCTATAATACCCACTATACAAGCATGATTAAAGCTTGGTTGATCTAGTGGAACATCTCTACCTAACTGAGCTGTAATACCCACTTTACAAGCATGATTCAAGTTTGGTTGATCTAGTGGAACATCTCTATTAACTGTGCTGTAGTACCCACTCTACAAGCATTATTCAAGTGTGATGGATCGGTTGGAACAGCTCTACTTAATTTCCCCATGACCATTATATACGGTAAATAATAAGAACCTCTTGAACACTGTGTGGTTAATATTGTTTTATACTTTTATGAATTAAATCCAAACAAGAAAGCGATACACTTACCAATAACAGATAGATCATCAATATCCAGAAATATACGGGCCAGACCATCCTGCAATATACAACAATATATCAAATTACATCTGTATCAAGAAATACCTGGGCCAGACCATCCTGCAATATACAACAATATATCAAATTACATCTGTATCCAGAAATACATGCATCAGACCATCTGCAATATACAACAATATTATCAAATTACATCTGTATCCAAATATACATGTGCCAGTCCATCCTGCAATATGCAACATATATCAAATTACATCAAAATGCAATATCCAACAACATATTAAATCTCATCTGCATCCAGAAATATATGAGCAAGTCCGTCCTGCAAGAGACAACGATATATTAAAGTATGTATCCAAAAATACATTACCAAGACCATCCTGTTATATAAAACAATATATCAAATTACATATGTATCCAGAAATACATATACCCGTCCATTCTGCAATATAGAATATATCGAATTATATATGTATCTGGAAATATATGAGCTAGATCATCCTACAATATACAACAATATCTCAAATTACATCTGTATCCAGAAATAGATGTGCCAGTCCATTCCTACAATAGTCAACAATATATCAAATTACATCTGTATCCAGAAATACACAGGTCATACCATACTGCAATATCTCAAATTACATATCTGTATCCAGAATACATGTGCCAGTCCATCCTAAAATATACAACAATATATCAAATGACATCTGTATCCAGAAATACTTGTGCCAGTCCATCCAGCAATACACAATATATCAAATTACATCCGTATCATGAAATACACGAGCCAGACATTCCTACTATAAACAACAATATATCGAACTACATCTGTATCCAGAAGTACATGTGCCAGTCCATCCTGCAATATACAATATATCATTTTACATCCGCATCATGAAATACATGTGTCAGTTCATCCTGCAATATACAATATATCAAATTACATCTGAATCCAGAAATACATGTGTCAGTTCGTCTTGCAATATACAATATATCAAATTACATCTGTATCCAGAAATACATGTTTCAGTTCATCCTTCAATATACTATATATAAATTACATCCGTATCATGAAATACACGAGCCAGACATTCCTACTATAAACAACAATATATCGAACTACATCTGTATCCAGAAGTACATGTGCCAGTTAATCCTGCAATATACAATATATCATATTACATATGTATCCAGAAATACATGTGTCAGTTCATCCTGCAATATACAATATATCAAATTACATCTGTATCCAGAAATACATGTGTCAGTGTATCCTGCAATATACAATATATCAAATTACATCTGTATCCAGAAATACATGTGTCAGTTCATCCTGCAATATACAATATATCAAATTACATCTGTATCATGAAATACATGAGCCAGACCTTCCTACTATATACAACAATATATCGAACTACATCTGTATCCAGAAGTACATATGCCAGTCCATCCTGCAATATACAATATATCATATTACATCCGTATCATGAAATACATGTGTCAGTTCATCCTGCAATATACAATATATCAAATTACATCTGTATCCAGAAATACATGTGTCAGTTTATCCTGCAATATACAATATATCAAATTACATCTGTATCCAGAAATACATGTGTCAGTTCATCCTGCAATATACAATATATCATAGTACATCTGTATCCAGAAAAACATGAGCCAGATAACCCTGAAAAAGACAACACTGTATCTATATACATCCATATCTAAAAATACATCCATAATTGTGTGCAGGTTGTATATTTAAATAATACTTAATCGATCGCTTGTATTTTCCTGTTAAACTCACATACTTCTTGATAAACTTGACTATTTATAATGTAAATAAGGTACATGTAAAATGGTGTCCTACTGAACATCTTCACAGATAGTCATTACTTAAGATCTCACTACACACTTAGCTCCCTTGCATGTGACTGTAGGATGATTCTTACACCATAAAAAGTAGGGGGGTGTTCTTCGGTTTGAGATATTTTAATAATTGCCCATGGATATTTTCTTTTCTTGTTGCAGGTGAGAAAACAATAGTGTGAGATTGGATGAACAGCGATTAGACGACACTGACAGCAAAATGTGACACATTTATGGGTGCTCAAAATGCGTATGAATTTACGTGCAAACTGTTTAGTGAAAGCCGAAAAGAGTACCTTGACTGCCACAACTGGGCTATGTACCAGATTTTGTGGATTTTTATGAGCAGCAGTAACTGTATTTTCCCAAAAAAAATGCTTTCAGACTGTAAATGCTTGATTCAGAATGGAAAATTGGACTTTACTGCAAATAATACAGATACGCACTCTATCCAAAAATGAAAATTAAACTGTATGTTCCATCGTTCGACCAAAAGAGCCTGGGTTCAGCACCAATTCGAAGTAACAGAGGGGAGTGCCTGAAAGGGAATTCAGTCAATTATTAGCTGAGCATACCATGCAAAAACATTTATATCTGGGGAAATACACCCGCAAATAACAGGTGCTGAAGTCGTAAGTACATAAATATAGAATATCGTGTCAATGCCTTTTGTCAGATGAGTCGTAGAAAATAAACGTTACGGCTATTCTGTTAAAACATACCCGGAACCACAGGAAGGACATTTAATAAACATCGATGTGTGAACCCTTTCCCCCAAAACTTTGCTCTTTAAACTCAATTTTGCACCTGGGTGGTTGTTCAGTTTTAAATGTGCCTTCCTGGGGTCTATGTACGTTTTAACGGACTAGACCTTATGAGACTGTCAAGCCTTCCTGGGGTCCCATGTACGGTCTAACGGACTAAACCTATGGGACTGTCAAGCCTTCCTGGGGTCCCATGTACATTTTAACGGACTAGACCTTTTGATGCCTTCCTGGGGTCCCATTTACGTTTTAACGGACTAGACCTTTTGAGAATGTCAAATTATTCTGCATCTTAATAAAGTTAATAGATTTTAAAAATTGTCGACTCTGTAATAAATCATTCAGATCTTGAATGTTTCTTCTACCAAATTTGTTTCCTCTCCAGCAGATGTAATATTGGTACGGGAGCAGTATTTTTTGTTTTTATATTTGTGATACCAAAGCAGCATTGCTAAATGGCAGAGCATCGGCCCCATATGCATGTAGGCTCAATCCCTGGCCGGGTCATACCACGGACTTCATAAAAACGGAACTAGTAGCTTCCTTGCTTGACGCTCAGCATATAAAGGGCTGTCAGTATAATGTGACTGGGTGGGGAATCATGTAAGATGACTGTTATTCCAGTGGTATTCCAGTGTGACAGCACTATAAAGTTTGAGCATTGAGCTCATTGCTACAAGAGACATAAAACCCATAATCCAAAAGTCTTTTAGATATAAATGATCTCTGTATTTATTGTGTATAATACTAATACATACAATACATACAGAGATATTCCCAGACTATGTCATTATAAAAACTTTGCAGGTATAAAACAATATCAAAATAGTAGGATTTTTTAAAAATTAAAATGACTTGGGCTTCAACTGACCTCCCTCAGGGTCAGCCTCGTACGTTTTCTTCAGAATATCGTACTCTTTCTACTTCCTCTGTTGTGGTTTCGTTTTTCTCTGCCTCTGTGAAATCCTTCAGCTGCAAACAATGTATAGAACAGGTGTGAATGAATGATCAACTTGGGTTTAGATCCATAGGCTTATGCTAAATGCAAACTATTAGACATCTATCTTTTATAGTTTCAGGGAAGAGTTTTCTATATGTATTTTTTCTTTGCAAAACTGTGACCCCAGAGCTATATAAAAGTTGACCCCAGGGCCACCATACCCACAAACATAGGAGAAATCTGGTAAAAATCGGCCAAGTGGTTTCTGAGAATAAATCATTTATGCAAAAGTTAACTATGATATTCGATAAGTGGTCACAATACCTTATTTTGAAACTTTGACTCAAGTGAGCTAAGTGTAAGGTAAGCTAAAAAGTGTTGTTTTGTACTGTTTACCGTCTACCTTTGAATTGGTCTTGGTAACTTTAGAGCTAAAGACCTCCGTCTCACATGGGTTCGCTCCCTAGTGGAGGCATATCTGATGGAAAACGTGATCCTTCATCTTATCTCACTTCTGTCCCAATATAACCCAATATGATGTGTTAAAGGGACATAAAAAACTCATTTCATTTCATGTCTACCTTTGTATTTCGTTTTTATTCAGGTATGTTCTCAAGGTGTAAAACATCATTTTAAAACTTACATAAACTTCAACTATATTTTTGTCAACATAATTAGTTAATATGGGTATGTTATGTTTTGTTTAGCAAGTATCTTTACCTGTTGAGGTACAGTTTCCTTCCCACCACGTTGTCTTTCTCTTTGCCTGCTCAGGGTTGTTTAGCTTCTTTAACAGGCGTTGGTCCTCGCTCAAATGACCCCACCCTGTAAAGTGTTTGAAAATATAAATCTCTGCAAAAAGCAGAAAACTCAAATTCAGCCTAGTACCATTGGCCAGATATCGTTGTGTAACAAAATCACTACTGAAGTAGAAGACTTGTTTTTATACATAATGCAACAAAACAATATAACTGCCGTTTAGCTGTTGACATTTTTGGAGAACCTTGTTCCATCCTCAAAAAGAACCTGGACAATGGTTTACTTCCAGATTTGATTATAAATAAACATTAGTTTCATCATCTTCTCCATCACTCTCCACTTATTCCACTATCAGTATCCTCCTCATCATCATTATAATCATCATCCCTATCTGATCATCATCATCGTCACAACAATCACCATCCCCAAAATTGGGAAGAGGCCCATACCTGTCCATTTTGGGAAAAGAAAATCATGCTTATTTCTTGTTTTGGGAAAGATGTAAGATTTCATCAATTAAGTAAATATGACAATACTGTGCTTTATTTATATTTTCACCCATTATTTAAAACAATTACTGACTTCTCAGTCAGAAATGACTTAACAGACAAAAACACATTGCAGAATTAATGCTTTTTCTCAATTTCTGAGAGACTAAAGCTTTCTGTTCGGGAAACATTTCTGCCACAGTTAGGAAAAAACAGTCAAGTTTTCAACATGGAAGAGGCCTTTTACAGGTCTCTGTTACACTAGGTAAAAAAGCCCTGATCCAACTATGTTCTATCGTTGTCATCATCTGTATCATCATCATCAACTGTATTGCATTTGTATGAGTATATACAAACTACTATAGCATACTGCAGCACAATAATAAATACCGGTATTTACATGTCCACTGCACATGCCTGCAATAAACTACTGCATCTTGTTCCGTCGCAATTCCCAGTGAACAACATTAACGTTAGAAGCGGACCTAAAACAAACATTTGTCTGATGAACTTGTTTTGTTTGAATGACATACGTCTTGACGTTCTCGTTCTAACTGCTGTTGCTATAAAAAAATGTACAATGTTGGCAACGTCGCTGTTCTAACAGTACGTACATGTATAACAGTTTTAAAACACTATTTTTAACACAAATACAACGTATTTACTATATAATTTTCAGTGAAATAGTGGATTTTATGATTAAAATAAAACCTTATATTTTCATTGTTTATATTTCGTCATGCAACTGTTGACGTTGTTTACTTGTTAACGTTATTGACGTCATTGTTTTGGCGCATTATGTTTTTTCTGCATAAATTTCCAGGTTGTGAGTAGATCTATATAGTAAATAGAATATTTGTTGATTTGTCGTGAATATAGGATTTATTTTCATCTCAATGATAAAACTCAAATATTTTCACTCGTTCTAAAGCACTCACTTCTCGATGAAAATAAGTCCTATATTCACTCAAAACAAACAAATATCCTCTATTTACATTATTAAAGTCTGAAAAACAGATAGAACAAACATGACGAAAATATAAGGATTGAATTCGATATTTCTAAGGAGTATGAACAACATTACCTAATTTAAAGTTCGGGCTTCACGTTCGGGCTTCACGTACTTTAAACAAGCCTAATGTTTTTCATACCCAGTAGAAAGATCGAAATATCGAATTCAATCCTTAAATGACTTACATAAACTGGAATGAAGGTGATCGTTTGAAGAACGGCTGTGTGGCACAACCAAGCTTTGTCCATCCAATTGCCGAGATTCTCGACTCTTGTGACCGAGTGCCCTGCCCTCCAACAAAGGTGATCTGAAACTATATGACATTTACTTCTATTGTGCAGGCAAGACATTTTCTATTAAAGGGACAAACGGCAATCTTGAAGTTTTTATCAAGAGTCCATTTTACCATCTTAATTAATCCAGTATCAGTTTGACTTTAAGCATGCTTGCATATGATTAATTAATATTTTGGATTGTCTGATATAAAGTGGAAACTGGATGAACACCGAACCTTCTCAAATGCAATTCCAGAACGGCGATTCGAACCCGGGTTACATGTGTACGTTACCAACAGCAATACTTGGACACGTATTTTTACAATAGTATGATAGTTTGAAAACAAGCAGTAATGCATGGTAAATGAAATCTATATATTTTTTCACACTCGTTGTGTATGGAATAGGTCTGAGGTTATCTACTGCGTACGCATATACACACGTGCGTACGTCACGCACGTATGTACGTCATTCGGCAAAAAATAAATAAGGCCATACTTAAAAATATCTTGGTTAGCCCACACCGACATTAAATATTTCAGATGGTTAGGTAGGTAGGAAAATCATTTTGTTTTCCTTCCATCTATATGTCGGTGTGAATGCTATTTAAAGTTTATCTGCTTTTTTGGACTTAAAACACTACTTTTTTTTTTTTACTTATTGCTATATTGATTTTCGTATACTGCAATACTGAATCATAAAATTCCTGTCTAAAACAAAAGATGAAGAGGAAACACTGGTGTTTTTTCACTGTCAATGGGCTATTCAATTTGACCAGGTTACCAAATCTTTTATTCACTCAGTTCATACATATACATGAAAACATGAGGTAAAATGAGGTTACCCAACGGCAATGCTTAAAAAAACATAGTTTTAGTAAAAAAAAATTGGAGTCGGGCCGATTTTTTATTGATCGGTCCCATTCTGGCAAACAAAACTAGCCTTAGGTGCCTTTACACAACAATGTCCGAGCTAAGAATAATTTTGCTCATAAAATACACCAAATGCATTCTTAGAACATGTTTTTGTCGTTGGGGAGGGGTCAACCAGACGTCCCTGGCAACATTGGGCTTCCACAATGACAAAATTTAATTTATTAATGAAAAATTCGGTGGGGGGGGGGGGGATGGAGTTGTGTGTGGGGGTGGAGGGGGGGGGGGCAGCAATTTTACAAAGCCGCTATTGAAACACTTGGATGCATATATCTTAACAACTACTATACAGATCTAAATTATATTTTACCAATTCATTTACATCTTAACAATTCGCCCCAGTCCCTTTAAAGTTGCTGATGTTTCTATTTACGAAAGTATTATATTGCATAATGGTAAGGTGGGTAATGATTAGCAACATAGGGCTGCACGTCGTTTGTATTTCAGCTCAGATGATTAATTGATCTTCTTTTAAATCCTTAGCATACCAAATGTATCTAGGATACGCTAGACACCTTGATTTTGCATTATGATATAAAAAAAAACGGTACTGTAGGTGGGGCATACCTCCAAACAGCAATAGCACACTCACGTCTCTGACGCTCAACTAAAACAATTCGTGCGCGTACAGCCTAAAAATTCCTGGTTACGCCCATGTAGGTATAAACTTAATTCAAAACTTCTAATATTTAATGATTGATTTAAAAATTGTATAATAAATAATAAGACTAGTATTTCAGTTTAATGCCTTACAGAGAGCAGTTTTTACATTGACCGCAAATATTTTTCTATTTGGATAGTTTTTGTTCTCGTGATTCTCTCTACTTCTCCCACAATGTCCGGATGAACAAAGAGATGTAGGGTTATGATACTGTCCACATTTAAAATTAAAACTAATACAAAGTCTCATTTTTGTTTCTTTGAACACTTTTTCAAATCTTAAAGTCGCGCTGCATGTATTACATCCATAATCAAACTGTTTGTCAAAAACTGTTAAATAAAAAATCAGTCGACTAACTATATTGAAGTTATCGTCTCCATTGCCATTTTCATCTTGTTTCTTATCAAAATGCTGACTTTTTTATTTTAATAAAAACCGGTCATCTAGATCGCGGCCCGTAAGGCCCCAGCTAGAGTATAAGATTTAGGTGGTCGGTCTCTCGAAAACACGTTCAGATGCGCGTCTTATTGATGTGTTTTTTTGTCCATGGTTTAGTTCCGATGTTCAGCGTACATTTAGAGAGAATTAAGACATAAATATCTTAAACCTTATTATTGCCGATGGCCAAATTTGAACAAGTTTGATTCGCTTATGACATCAAAGTCAAAATGTACAGTTGTAAATTTAGCAAAATTTATATTCTATGCTCTCAAATTAAGAATAGTACATAAAAGAAATTTCCTGCTGTTAAATTCTTATTTTTCATTACAGCGATTTTGAAATAATGTGCTTTTCAGAAAATCTGATATAATATAATTGTATGTTTATTTGTTTAATATGGATAAGTGTTCATGTTCTCACTATCTTCATACTTTCATGTAATTGTGTAGGCTATAAACATGTGTTGTATGTTTAATTGCTGAATAAAGATATTGTATTGTATTGTATTGTATATTGACCATACCATGAGAATGACCCTCCGCATGCATCCTTTCTCATATCGTCCAATTCATACAACAGCCAACTATTACTAGTCCTAATTTCATTTCACAACTGTCCTGTGAAACAAATTACACAATGATGTACTTTTGCCCCCTTACATGCACCGCTTTAAGCAAGGGATAGGCCAAATCAACTACAACTACCCTGAGACTAATGAGAAACACTGGTTTTATCCAGTTTTTAAAACATGTTTTTAAAACGACTTACTTAACACCTAACACATTTACTTATCACTTATCATGACTTGCTGTCTTACTGTCATACTTTTACTATTTTACTAAATCTGCACAAACGCGCACATCGACCATTGGAAACGGCAGAACACGACACATACGAAATATTGCTTGAATGAGACAGGATGTAGAGATAAATATTTCATTAGCTCAAATCTTGCACCGAAGCCTCAAATTCAGATATATTTCATTAGCTCACATCTTGCACCGAAGCTGCAATTCTAGCACCATCTACAACCATCAGGCAATGTTGGTCATATTTCCTCTATTTACACAAGATACGGAAGTTGCTTAACTTATTTTAGCCTTATATCGGTGATGATTTGAGTAACTTGTAATAATTAAATTACGGCAAACTTTCAGTGATATTATTTATAGATTTTGAATTCATATATTTTTTCGCAGATCCACATATAACCTATTCTTTATTCAGAAAACAATGCATCATCAGTACAAAGAAAAAAGCAAGCATTCCATAGTGTGAGTGTTTTTTGTTGTTGTTGAAGTAGTTTTTGTTGTTTTTCATTGCGAACTACCATTTCAGGGAAGTCGTACACATTTACCTGAAAAATGCATGCAAATGTTTGTTCGCAAGACGCAAGAAAATTACGTCTTTTTGTGAAGGTGTTGTATTTAGTAAAACGTTAACAGCCAGAAAACGACATGGATCGATATATTTCTCTTGCTACGAATCGATTTGACTAACACTATTAAATAACATACCAAAAAATCGGACACCTTTTTTTCAGAATTTTGCATCAAACATATTTTTTTTGAGAAAAACGAAAATTTCAAAAACACCAATTTTCAGTGTAGTTTTCGAACAAGTTTACAGCTGAACAATTTCTTTATATCAGACAATCGCTTTAACAATATAAAATATTTTCTCAAAATTTCGTAGAACGCAAATTTTCTGGAAAAACGGCGTCAAAAGTGACGAACCATGCATTCTTTACGACGTCATAGCTTAAAGGCCTTACTGATTATCAAACAAATAAATTCAGTTCCACATTCAAAAAAGGTTAAATTTTAATTTGGTATAAATTTCATATGCAGTTTCAAAAAAAATCATAAGTGTGATTCCACCTTAACTTCCACCTTTACCCCTCGGCTACGCTTAGACAATTTACTACCTACAGGATGATTTATTGGGTTTTTTTCAGAGTGAAATCATATTTATTCATCCATCTCTGAATAAAATCCAAATGCTGGTGTTTGCAAACAACTTAGTACAAACAGAAACCTGTTCTCACCAGTTTTTCAGCAAACTCTGTCGGCTGGAATCTTACAAACTCTGTATGTAGGGTCTGGGCTTTCATGAGGCCTATTTTGGCAATAAGAGACATGGCCTGGGAGTCCAGCACCGCCTCCCGTGCTGTCTGAACTGAAATGTACAGGTTTAGGACTTGTTGAGATGTAATGTGGATTTTTCCGCAAATAAGTCCCTTTATAAGGCTTTATACAAAATAAATAGTTTCAATGCATTTTTTATCATATCATCTCTAACAGCCCATCAACACATTATTAAGAGCTGCCTCAGAAAGAGGGAAAGGATATATAGTAATCTGAGAACCATGCTCTACTCTTATTTACAAATAGATTCCTGTGGTTCTTTAACGTGCTTGGAAGATACTCCGATACACAGGGCCACCTGGTTTACCTCCCTTATCAACGGATGAATTGAATTGGGGTTTAAGGTGCACCAATACATGGCGCCTAACAAGAATGAACGTGCCAGGCTCGTCCTCCATTTACATCAAGATAACATATGGAGAATGGGCCTAGAACCGTCTTACCTGCAGAACTGCAACCAACGGATGGCGCTATAGGAAAGTATCAAACCCAAGAACGCACCAGTTGACGAAACTCAGTGGTGAAGGTGAGGCTAGAACCTGGCCCGCAGGGCACGAAAATTCCACTCGTCCGCTCTCTCTGATGAGTGCTCATTGATGCAGGACGAGTAAACATTCAGATTAATTCTTTTAAAAATGCATCAATCTGACCATTCAAATATTACTTAGGACATGTAACGCAGAAACAAATCATCCAGATGTCAAGCCCAATTGTATAATAAACTTGTTTTGTTTTTTTGGGCAATTTTTTTTTTAAACTCTGTATGAAGTAACTTGAGCACATGTACATGCATACCTGGTTTGAACAGTTCATCTGCCTCTTTAAGTCTCTCGTGCAATTCATCAGACTCAGGATTGATCAGATCTTCTTTGCTTTCTGTAATATTTATAAAAATATAATGCATACATGTATATCAATCATGTAAACTAATTGTTTCATTACTATTGCCTAATTTATATTGCCAGAAAATGACTGCTACAAAAAGAAATTGAGTTATTGAACACATTAATTTGTCACATCTACATATTTGACTGACACATTTCAATAGAAAACCAACGTGCATATTAGGTCTGACAAACATCCAAGTAATTACAACGAGAAGCTAATTATAATCTTGCAATAAAACAATTTTATAACACCATGATATTTACATGTATATAATGTAATAAACAAGCCTGAAGGTCCAGACTTGGCAACATAGTGTAAGGACTTTATATAGCCGATACGCATTAGAAATATTGAAGAAGAATATCAAATATTAGCACCATCTTTTGCGACGGATTATGTTCATTTAACATGGTTCTAATATCTGATGTTCTTCATCAACATTTTCAAACATAACTCGCCCGATGTAATCTTTATGAAAAGATGGAAGGCCAAAGAACTGCAAGAAACTAAATGTACATGTATCTTATGAGATAATATTATCATAAATGTCTGACATGGATTGCTGAAAATTGGTAAATCAAAACAAGAGGTCAATGACCTTGAAGCGCTACTGATATGTTTTGATAGCTAGATCAGCATTCCCGTTAAGTGTCATGAAAATCTGTAAAGTAGCTTCAGAGGAGTAGTTGTTACAAGTTTTTACTATTTAACTCTCTGTAAACAAAGATGGCCGCTAGCAGCCATGTTTAATGTCGAATCGTAATACTTTTCAAAAAGGATCAACATCATGTCATGCTGATCATTTTAGAAATAGTCTCTACAAATTAGTTTTTTAAAAATCTATTTTAGCCATGGTGGCCATCTTAAATTTCCTTCCGATCTGAACTTTTGTAAGGATCTAGACATCAAGAGCAACATTTCTGTTAAGTTTCATGAACATTCTTCAAGTAGTTTCAGAGGAGTAGTCGCTACACGTTTTTACTATATAACTCTATGTAAACAAAGATGGCCGCTGCAGCCAAGTTTAATGTAGAATCAGAATGATTTTCGAAAAGAACCAACATCATGTCATGCTGATCATTTTAGAAAAAGTCATATATCAATATCACTTATAATTTTCAAGAAGTAATCGCTACAAATTTGTATTTCAAAAATCTATTTTTAACCGTGGCAGCCATTTTGGAATTCCGGCCGACCTGAAATGTTGCTAGGATCAACTAGATATCAAGAGCAACATTCTTGTGGAGCTTCATGAACATTTGTCAAGTTGTTTCAGAGGAGTAGTTGCTACAAGCTTTTACTATATAATTCTATGTAAACAAATACGGCCGCTGGTCCTGTATCCATATCACTTATAATTTTCTCAACACAGGTTGTTAATGAACTCGAAAACCATAGACTAAAAAAATGAAGGGAAATATTAAATTTTAGTGAGTTAATTAAGTTAAGTTACATTTGAGCAACATCTTTACAACAGAACTGTCAATTATATTTTAACCCATGCAATCAGCGGATTCACATGTCTAGCTTGATGTTTTGCCAAGTATGAGCTAGGTTAGGTTGCAGGTTAAAGTTTTATGAAAAGGGTCATATCTATGCCAAAATAAAAGTCAAGAGTTATTTGGCATTCCAATGGCATTGAATAATTGATAAAGAAGAACTGTATAAAGTTGTATGACCATAGGTCAATATTTTGCCAAGTTATGAACAGGTTAGGTTGCAGGCTAAGTTTTATGAAAATGGGCATAACTCTGCCAAAATAAAAGTCAGAGTTATTGGACATGTGGAACAACATTTCTTTGGGTAAGATGGCTAAGGACTCACACCACTAGTACTTGACCTTGAGAACTCGTGCCCTACAGATGGAGGATTTACACAAAACATAGTTCCTCTTTTCTGCATAGATGGATAATCCTTACCAGGTGCTGAATCTACAGCATTTTAGAAAGAGATCACAGAAAAATCCATATTAAGATTATTTCTAGCTAATTCGGTCTGATTTTAGACATAATGGGTCTAATCACTATCGGGTTGTATTTTTGTCAAATTATTACGCTGAATTTTGATAGGTGTCAAGCATACATGAAATTTAAAAATGTTAACTAGTAAATGACATATTCCATATAAGAGTGTACCATTAGCTCCCTTCAATGTGTGGAATTTTAAAATGAAATTTTAGTAAAACTGGCAATGGAATTGATTAAAAAGGCTAAAAAATGATCAGTATAAACAAAAAAATATCAAAGAAAATGCAATAAAACAGATATTTTTGAACTTTTTAAACTTGTTGCTGCTAATGTAATACTTTGATGGAAAGTTTGACGGGATTGGATCACATTAGCAACAACACAAGTTCTGTAAATAACTGGTAAAATTGTATTTTTTACAATAAAATCTACCCATTTTCATTTACAGTTACATAGACTGTAAAGATTTTGGATAGAAAAACTTTTCAAAGTTTATCTTTAGAGGGTTTACAAAGAAATATTATTTTTTGCTAATGTCACATACGTTTGACGGAATGAAGCTAATGTCATCTTTGACGGAAAGTTTGATGGAATCTGATGACATTAGCAACACAAGTTACGTAAATAACTGATACCATTGTAATACTTGTAATCAACTCTTCCTATTTTCATTTACAGAAACATAGACTAAGTTTTGGATGGAAAAGCTTTTCAAAAGTCCTTTTTTAGCGTGTTTACAAAGAAATATTAATGTTGCTAATGTCACATAAGTTTGACAGAATGTAGCAAATGTTACATGTTGCTAATGTCATCTTATTTGACAGAACATGTTCAATGTTTATTTTTGTGAAAGATTGTTGAATATTCACTCACTCTGTATAACTAAAACAGTGAATCAGGTTCAAACAAAATCCCTGTAAATTGGAAATTCATGTTTTTATCAAGGAAGGTTGTTTGTTTTTTTGTAGCAGGTTGTTGCTAATGTCATCTTGTGAATTTGACAGACATGACATTAGCAACATTGTGTTTTGTAAAATAATATGTGTTGGACTATATAATATAAAAGTATCCGTCTATAGTTCCCATTACTGATAAATTAGATGATTTGCTGTCATTTTTAGCTCATAATCAGGAATTATTTGCACGAATGTGTGCTAATATCAGCAAGTTTGACAGAAACCTTTAAAATAAAAACAAAAATAAAACAAAACATTTTTATGCAGAAGCAATCCACACAATCTGCTTAACTGTTGTAAAATAAGTTAGTATTATTTATGTTCTTATCAGATCTAATGACATTTGCAATAAAAACATCTCAGACTTTATCTGCCTTATAAAAGCGTCATGTCACTTTATCGGGAATTCATTCCGTCAAATTTCTAAACTTTTGTAAACTTTTTTTTCCTTTTATTCTTTAAACTTTTGTAGATTTCTCTATTTCACCGATTTTGCTGATACTTGATAGAGTAAACAATAAAAGGGGAACATACATGATAGACATATATATACATCCAATGAGAAATATTGATAAAAGAACATTTGACGGAATGGTGCACTCTTATATATGGAATATGTCAAATATTTGTTGTGTTGGGTTTTAAATCGCAGGCATTGGAACAATGAAGAATTTAAGACTAAAGGCATGTTATAAATTGTGTTTAACTCTATTCCACGAATAAAAACATTACAATGGGCCGCTATGAAAATTAATTGCGGCGTGAGACGTTTATTAAGAACTGCAGAATGGTATCTTTCATCCTTCAAGAAATTAACCCGTCAAATAACACAAAAACTACGATTAAACTGTATCCAGGTTTTCCGGTGATATATTAATGTGTATTAAAAGTTTCGGTTTATTCACGGGTTCTTAAAATACCCATGATTGAATATGTAGTTAATGAATTCAATTAACGTGGGTTTTACGGCGCACGAACAGATGAATTATATGACGTCTAACAGGAATGAACATGCAAAGCTCATTCTCCATTTACATAGAACCTTCTAACCTGCAGAACTGCAGAGTTGCTGCAAATTCTATAGTGCGTTAAATGAAAACAATTCGACACTCCAGCTATGGAATTCGGCCTGGCCGGTTAAAGCCGGTTTTATTGTGTCTTAGTGGGGCAGATTGGTGACATATATTGGCAAAATTGTGTATTTTGTGACAAGCACCAAACTTGACACAAAGCTAGACAATATGGCTATGTCTAAACATTTTTGGCTATGGACCACGTCTGGTTTTGAAAAATGGCCGCCATTTTCAAAATGGCCGCCAAATATTCCATAAAGAATTAATGAAGGCCATAATTAATTGGTTTCATCAAAAATACACTTAATTCAGGACATTGATAGAAAAGAAAATATGCAATATAATTTTGGTCATTTTTTTCTTCGAAATGTTCGCCATTTTCAAAACGGCCTCCAAAAAAAAACGCTGTTTTTTTTATAGTTTTTTTTCAAAGAAAGCAATCAAAATGTTGATGTGTTTGACAAAGGCGTTGTCTTGATATTTTTATGTGTATGTCTATACTTCAATACATAGTTGTTAGATACACCCCCTATACTTCAGGGGTTAGGGGTTTTACACATGTATACATACTATGCCAACTCTGAGACTAGTTTTGTTTTAGTTGTCTTTTCTGAAGTGTGTTTAAGTTTCAATCTTATCTTTATTAACGGCTTTTAGTATATAATAACTCGTAAGTATACATACAGTGACTTGGTAAAACACTATTAAAGGTATACACAACAATCTTGATTTTTTATCAAGCATCCAAATTGATTAATCCAATATCAATTTGACTTTAAAACTTCTTGCATATACTTAAATACAATGCAGATTTTTTAATTGTTTGTGGTTATTCTAATACAAGTTTTAATATATTATTGGTGCAATATATTCCCCAATGAGAAATATGTAAATCTAATTTGCTTTGAGCTATTTACATAATTATTAAAACTGATTTTAAAACATGCATATGAAGTGGCAAAACTAATGGGACGCCGCAGGTTATGAAAAAAATCAAGCTTGTCGAGTCTTCTAAACGCACGGAGAAAAAATATCGGATAGGATACTTAAACAGTATTTTTCATCTCCGATTTATCGGAATTAGATTTAATTACGACCTTAAATTACATTTGTTGATTTAATAAACAATATTAACAAGACACTATCAGAAAACAAAATCAAAAAGAAGTTTGTTATATACACAAACTCAAATGTAATAAATGGTCATATCATTTGAACATTTTCAATATGAGAGCTAACATTAAATTTAATCTAATCTTACTATCTACATGATTTATGATCTGAATAGTACATTTTTCCTTAATCACAGTCACAAACGACCCATTTTTAAAAGACTGTATACATCATTCCTGCTTTGACACTGCGTTTGCAACACACATCTACATTTAATAAGTTCCTTGCAAACGCTGATGCCTGTTGTAGAGTTATCGAGAATGGCTTCAACAAATCCTCTTCCAACCGGAGTCACCGGATGTAGGCATTTCACAGGTGGACTAAAGGCCATGTCTCCAACAATGTCCAATTACAACCTGTTAAACAACCCGGCAGGTGTGCTTGAAAAAAGCTACGTAAATTGGTGACATGAACTTGTTGTATCTTGGAACCATTGAATGTCAACAATTATTTGCGACATCAACATGCACTTCCTCTTGTCGAACATGCACTTCCCCTTGTCATACATTTTCCAATAAGCACAACTTTTGGAATTGGAAAACTTGTGCAACCTCAACATAGTATTTCCCGATTTTCCATGCACAGGTTTTAACTTTTTCAGCAAATGGAGATATTTCATTACATTTAGTAAGTGTGAAAAGCAACAATGAGCTAACATTAACCCATAGCTCATCTAACTGTATTTAATGAACCATTGCTATAACATTTACTACAACGTCTGTGACTACTACTAAGTTTAATGAAATGTTGTTTGGAAAATGCCACATGCTACACAGGCATTGTATCGTATCATCTTAGTGAAATGATCGAGGTCAGTCTCAGCTTCTCGTTGTCTGATACAAGGCACATCTTCATCTCTGTTTTATTGAACGTGGTTTTAGTTTCTCTTCTATCGCAACCGATTACTATGCCAGTTAACCTCAGCTCTGATTTCTTTTTGCGTGATGGCCGTCACCTACTAAACCTTCTGCAAGTGACATTCAGGATTGTGTAAATGAACTTGTTTATCATACTTACTAATGTTTTGCAGGCATTAAAATGCAAGGCAGCTCGTTTAATCTGATTAAAATCCAAAAAGGATAATCTGCCTTTAATCGGAACCTAATATGATTCATATATATGCGAAAAGAGTAGGCAGCGCCTGATGAATTATTGCAACAACTGAAATTAACAGATAACTCAGACCATATCTGGATCAGAGATCATCCAAAGTGGAAGCTGCAATGTGTGTACAGCACCTACTGCACCTTCATCTTATATTTCTGCTTGTGAGCTAGTTTATCGGTAATTGATGAGACAACACTAATGAAGTTTATCTCACACACACACACACACAGATGACTAATAAGGCCCTCCCTATTTACTTTTAGGGATCTGGGGAACATTGGCAATTACTTTAAGGGATCCAGGGACCAAAGGCCTACTTTTAGGGATCTAGGGAACAGTGCCCTCAAAGAAAAAAAAAGAAACAATTAAGTACATAAGTTTAACGAATAATTTACTTTTAAAACGTGACATTTGGACTGCTGTTCACTGCTAATTGCTTTGAACGGCTTACACCTTCACCTTTTACGACGGGTTTTAGTAGCGCCCATTGCTCAGCAGGATGTCTAAGAGAGAATATCAACTTACCTGTTCAACTGAAAGCGTTTGCACGGCGATAAACATTAAGATGTTTTGTTCATGTGTTTCCATTTTTAGCTCTACTGATCACAGATCAGCAGAGTTTATGCCGTGCTGCAGAGTCGTCCGTCGATATATGTCCGTCCGTTCGTCCATAAAATATGTTTGTGGCAACTACTCCTCTAAAACTATAAAATAGATGTTCATGAAACCTTGAAATTCAGGTCGATGTGAAATCTAAGATGGCCACCAAAGCTAAAAATAGATGTTTAAGAAAAAAGTTTTTATAGCGACTACTCCTCTGAAACTACAAGTGATACCGAGACCGTTACTGAAATGATCAGCATGACATAATGTTGGTCCTTGACGAAAAAGCCATTTTGATTCGACGTCAAACTTGGCCACTAGCGGACAATTTTGCTTACATAGAGTTATACAGGAAAATCTTGTGATTACTCCTCAAAAAATACTTAATGGATTTTTATGAAACTCTACAAGAATGTTGCTCTTGATGTCTAGTTGGTCCGAAGTAAAAATCAAGATGGCCAAATTGACTGTCATGAGATATTGTTGATCCTACGTAAAATTCATTTTAATTCGTTATCAAACATGGCCGCTAGCGGACATGTGGGACTCCTCCTGAAACTACTGTTAATGAAACTGCTTAGGATGTCTAATTGATCCTAAGTAAAAATCAGGTACGCAGGAAGTTTAAGATGGCCACCCACTGGCACTTGAGCCGCAAATATTGTAAAAAAAAAAGAAAAAAAGTACGATACCCATACTGTCTTGTCACGTAGTTGGTCCTAAACAAAATTATTTTTGATTCAATATCAAATATGGCCGCCAACGCAACGTCTTTGTTGTATAGTTATATATAAGAAAAACGTGTGGCTACTACTCATGAAACTACTTACTAGTAATTTATTTTCATGACACTTTATAGGAATGTTGTTCTTAATGTCTAGTTGGTCCTAAGTAAAATCATAGAACCTACATATCCATGGAAAATCAAGTTGGTCGAAACTTTAAGATGGCCACCACAGGTACAAACACGTTTTTAAAGTAAAATTTGTTGGCGACTGCTGCATATATATTTTTTTTATTTAACGACAAACATGGCCTCCAGCAGCTATTTTTGTTTACACAGGTTACATATGGAAAACTTGTGACAACTACTCCTCTGACATTACTTGGAGGATTTTCATGAAACTTTACAGGAATGTTACTCTTGTTACAAAAATGATTTTCGTTTGAGAAATATTGAAAATAAGATGTATTTACTTTGACAAAAACATGTATTGTTTAATGATTAACAAACACAACCCGTTCAAATAATGACAAACATATAAAATGTTATGATAATTGTCTAAGGTGTAGCTGTTCAGATCTTCATATACAAAAAAACTACGGAACGCTGGTGTTTTTTTATTATCATGGTGTGTAAAAGGTAAAAGCAGTCCAGAGAAGACTACAGTATGTTTTACATTTATAAGAAATATTAAGCTAACAACATTGGATACTTTTATGGTACTGTGTTCAACACTTTCGGTGATCTAGGGAAAAGTGTAAATACTTTTAGGGATCTAGGGAACATGGATAAAATACTTTTCGGGAACTTTGGACAATACTTTTGAGGATCTGCGGAATAGTGGCCATAACTTCAAGGGATCCGGGGAACAAAGACGGCCCCATCTCTGCGAGGGGTTCAGTAATTTTTTTATAAAAAATCGACCAACCTACCCTATTTTATTTGAGCAGGAAAGCTGAACCACGACTTTTTTTTTCTTGGTCTTAGGTCTGTGTGTTGATGAATTATTATTGCGTTTAGCGTTTGTTTTTTACAATGCAGATGAAGGTGTTATCACTGCGTTCATGTAAATAAACTATTGATGGAGCAATCGGCTGAATAACATTGCAACATTTGGAAGATTTTCCAATGTTACACTCTATGATAACTTTAAATTTTAAATGCAAGTTTGTTTTGGCGGGAATCTAAGGCTCGTAGACGTAACCAATTAATATGCTGCGAAGTTTTATACGAGATATTGCGAATGCATCATGACGGAAGTCTCGCGAGAGGTCTGGATGATCGAGATCAGAAGAGTGAGAATGATTTCTCCCCGGTTGTGGTTGATAAACCAGGTCCGATAAACCATGTAAACGGTGATAAATAAGGCTGATCGCCTAAAATGAGCTGCTGTTATACCTCCACGAAATCATCTGTTGTTGCGATAGTTGATAATGTTGATTTGTGTGTTTCGTGCTCTTCAAAAAGCCTGCAGAAATATTATGTCATAAATAAAACCGGGTTTAAAGGTCCGAGTCATGACATAGCTACAGAGTTTTATGCGAAGAGCTTTCAAGCGATTGAAAACTATGGTACATTTTTGTGCAAATCTTGCAACCGGCTTATCAAAAGGTGCGTTATTTATTTATATGCAAACTTGTAAACAGTGCAGTTAGTAATGTAATTCTGCGCACAGGCAGACGGCGCGTAACCGACCCCGCCCACACCCTAGCCACTGTACTACCGGTAACAGGTCAACTCGTACTTAAGTCAACTCGTACTCATTTTGGTCAACTCGTACTCATTTCAGTTTTTCAATTGGTCAGCTCGTACTCATCTCGTACTCACTATTTATTTCTTATGTTTAGGTAATTAAATTTGTATTTTTTATGTATTATATGCATAAAACATATTTTTAAGTATAGAATGACAAAATGTATGAGTTGACCAAAATGATGTTTACATTCATTTGTATATGGGAGTAATTCGTGGATTTCATGATTTAATTTGTGGTGATTATAAAGAAAACAACAACAAGATGTGTTACATATTAATATTGAAAACTAAACTTAATAAAACAAATTTACAAAATGTACAATATACAATATATATACAATATATACACTGTTTCCTTTCTAACACATAGGAAGACATCATCGACCACGGGTTAGAACATTGTACATTGTTGGGTTTTCCGTGTACAGATTTTATCACCGTATATGTTCGTATGTTGACTATGTTGACTATGTAGATTGTTCACTGAATAATGTCTATGATGCTTGAGCTAAATTGATGAATGAAACACCGCTGCTGTAATTAAATGTATGGTGAGATGATGTGATATGTGCATATCGATCAAAAGCACGTGTTAACAAATCACACTAATTTAAGAAGTGTCGCCGCTCACACTTACTGTGAAAACATTTAAAGCTTGTTAATCATTAGTTGATTGAATTAGCAAACGTGCTAATACGGGATTAGCACAGTGTTTGACACAATTTCCAGACACGCAGATTGTTACATGTGGTATGAAAGTGCCGCAAAGAGAGGCAGTAATGAAATAGCATCATGTCTGTTAAAATACAACGAACGTCTGGGGGAAGTCGATCATTTGATATATTATTCAGATAGCTGAACTGGCCAACAAAGAAATCTGCCATTCTCAAGCATGTGTCTGTACTCAGTACAAGACTTTCCTATCAAGAGAATTACTCATAATTATTTTGAACAAGGACATTCGCAGATGGAAGGAGACTCTGTCCATGCTACGATTGAAAAGCACACAAAGAAATGCGAAATGTTTGCACCATCGGATTGGATAAGTGCAGTTCGAAACAGCAAGGTTTCAAATCCCAGGTATAATGTCAAATTCGGAAATTGTAGATTTCAAAAAAATCGCATCGGACACTATTTCCAATAGAACAACCAGCATAGATGTAGAGAAAGTTCAATGGATGAAAATACGGAGTTTCAAATACTTAAAGGAGGAGCCGAACAAAATTTACTTTAGTTATGATTACAAATCAGAGTTTAAATGCTTCGAAATAGCTAGAGGCAATCTTAGCGGAAGGGCAATGAAACATGTTAAAGGCTTTAACCTTAAGCGAACTTACAATTCAGAAATACCAATAGCTTCTGCAAAATACAAAGACCTTGCAAAGGTGGTTCTGAGCGTATATCACTCGTTTTTATAAAGGATTGCCGCACAGCAGCATGTCCACAAGACTTCCAGAACCAAACTGGACTGCTCGGATGACTAATGTATTGGATGATTAATGTGACATAACCCAGGTCTCAAGACTAATAATGTACCTAATGAAACATGCGTAGTTAATAAACTTACTAAATCATAATGTAGCCTTGAAAGTGCTATACAACCATAGAATCAACTGTAATATTTGTTCATAATTTTCTGTTCATTAGTTAATATGCAATATTAAAGTTCTCTGTTATTAAATGTTATTTTGTTAAAATTGAAGTATAAAACATATCTCTTGCATCTCTTTGGATGTCACATTATCCATTACTGGTAAAATAAAAGACACTTACAGAGGTCTAATAATCACTTTTATAACATTTCAAAAGATCGTAACTGCCAGATACAACTTTTTTGATGAAAATATTCCTTTTCGATTATTTAATAACATAAGGTCGTAAGTGCAATTTCTTTGATTACAAAGTCAAAATTGAAATTTTGTAATAATAAATACTATATTTTAAAAGCGAGCAAACTACAGCTTCTGTCACAACATGATTATTCACAATATTAACACAATTTATAATGTCAGTCAGTTTGTTTCACTATGCGGAAAACTATGACTTTTCACTTAAGACCTTATAATTCTAGTCAAAGTCAAAATTGAAATTTTGTAATAAGAAATACTATATTTTAAAAGCGAGCAAACTACAGCTTCTGTCACAATATTAACACAATTTATAATGTCAGTCAGTTTGTTTCACTTTGCGGAAAACTATGACTTTTCACTTACGACCTTATAATTCTAGACCATCGATGTATAACGTACATTAGTGTTTAGATTTAATTACAGTTACAATTTCCAATTCATATTCTTTTAATTTTATACATCCCAGCGTATCAAATTAATTTACAACTAGGTAGGTGCGTTGATCATAGTATTTTTCAGACACATGAAAGCTAGACAAAATATAGGGATCGTAATCAAAATCATGAACAAATGTTTTAAAAAATAGTACAACTAAATATTACAACATTATTCATTATAATAAATTATAATTGCATTATAAAAAACTATAAACAAACAACAAACAAATAAATGAGTACTAGTTTTTTCAAAATGAGTACGAGTTGACCAATACATGAGTACGAGTTGACCAAAATGAGTACGAGTTGACTTAAGTACGAGCTGACTTAAGTACGAGTTGACCCGGAAGCGTACTACCCCATTCCCCCCTCTCTACTACCCCCCTTCCTACCTGTTTCTCTACTACCCCACTTAAATATGTTTTCAATGATATACTGTAAACTGTTCTATTTGGTTTTCAATGTAAAAAAAAAAAAATACATATTACTCTCTATACCATATATTTGTTTTATTTTTTATTTTTTTACATTGAAAACCAAGTAGAACAGTTAACAGTATGTCATTGAAAAAATATTTAAGGGGGTAGTAGAGAAACAGGTGGGAAAGGGGGTAGTACAGAGTGGGGGGGTAGTAGAGGGGGGTAGGGTGTGGGCGGAGTCGGGTACGTGCCGTCTGCCTGTGATTCTGCGGACATAAAGTATAAATAGATTCGGTGACAAACTAAAAACAGTATGGTCTAATGTTTGTGTTTGTATGACAATGCACTGTATACAAACATCAAATGTATAAGCCGAGCCTTCTCTGACCCAAAAAAGCCTTTTAAAGCCTTCGCGCAGCGAAGTTCCAAATTATTCATCTTTTATAAAGACATTATGTCGACCATTTTGATAGTCACTGCGTTCTTCATGTCTTGGAGTTTACATCGTCCGGCCTGCTTTAGGTTGTTTCAAATGACGGATCCAGAACCTTTTAATTTCATCAATAAACATATTTTCAAATTACTTAAATGTTAATTTCTTACTTTAACTTGTGAGAAGCGGCATGTGACATCAAGAAATGTAACTCACTGGTGCATCAATAACTGACATTAAACTTGACGTCATGCAACATTGTAAACATGACATATAATCATGTGCGTGAAAATGCGCTAATTGCTTTGCACACTATTTGCAAGTAAAAGTTTGGCAAATGCATGATGCGGTCTGGCAATGGAGGAGGTATTTTCAGATGCATCTGTGACATTGTACTTATCTTTACCTTAAAATAACATTAACTGTGTTGAAAATGACATAAAACACCATACAAACAAACAAATAATGTATTCCCATCATAAAAAAATCCGGAGGACAATCCCCCGTATTGAGCTTCACACAAAGCGAAATCTTGAACATTAAATTATGCAATTATATTTTGATAAGGGAAGTGCATAGCCATGAGTCGCCCCTTTCTTCAATTCCATGGTTGACCTTAGTCGACATTTTCAAAGAGAACTGCATGTTACAGAATATACATGATATAATAGACTATACATACATAACAAAACAACGAGTGAAGCTCGTGATTTGTTTGGGCTTAGCGTAGCGAAGACCTATAAAGACCCATACATCTTGGGTGAAATTTGTTTTACAGCTAACAGTTGTCTTTATGAAGTGTTGCATGAGCGGTGAAGGGTCACAATTATCAAACCTTCTGTTGACAACTCGACTTACGAGCTAGCACAGTAGACCTATGTTATCATGCAATATATGAATTAATATTTTTGCAGTTACAAAGCTTACATAGTATACCGTGGTACGACTGCGGTATTTGCTAAAAAAAACTGGTATACCACCATACTTTATTTTTCGCGGTACCCAACTCTAATAATGACCATGTCTCTGATTTATTTCATACTGACAATAATTGCTGGACAAATATTCAGTGGTAAAATGTGTCCAGTAGTATCAATTTTATGAGTAGCAAAAACTAATAAACTAGCAAGGCATTTTCACATTGTAAGCTTTGCACAAAGCGAGTTCCCGGACATTAAAAAAATCACATGCTGCGATATTAAAGCTTCCCGAAGCAAAGCCCCAAATCCCTTACAAATTCATATTTTATAACATGACAAATAGTGTGGTTAACATGGCAAAATGGTGTTGTAAACCCCAAAATAATGCCGAGCGCAGCGAGGTGTATAAAAACAATTTAAAAAAAACTAGTTTGTAGCGACTACTTCTTGAAAACTGTAAGTGATATTGACATGGCACTTTTTCTAAAAATGATCAACTTGACATGGTGTTGGTCTTTGTCGAAAATCATTTTCATTCGTCATTAAACATGGCTGTGTGGTTCCGGGGGCCCCATTTGGTTATGGTGCAAAGAATAGGGCCACTGCAGATCCCGTTGGAGGGGAAGGCAGAGGGGTAGAAACCCCCAAATTCATGTTCATTTTTATCATTTTTTGTTCATGCTCATTAAAGGTCTTAATCATGACCCCTACATTGTTTAAGGTGCCATCTTGCTCATCACTAGAGCAGTGGCAAAAAAGCTAGAACATGGCTCCAGCTTAAATGGAGTGTCTACAATAGAATTTGCAGCAACTCTGCAGTTCAGGGTGAGAAGGTTCTAGGCGTGTTCTTTAAATTTTATCTCGGTGTACATGGAGGATGTGCCTGGCATGTTAATTCCTGTTAGGCACCATATAACCTTTCATGTGTTGGTGCGCCTTAAAACTCCAATTTGATTTAATTAAACATGGCTGCCAGAATAAAATATGCCATTTTCTGCCTTGTGAACACTGTCACCTTCATTTATTATTTGATCCTTACCAAACTTACACTGATTGTTATTATCAATGAAAGCTCAGACGAGTTTAAAAACCAGTTAAATGGGATTAGTAACACCAGAGTTATGACCCTTAATTTAGTTAAAAATGCTGTATTTTGCCTCATTAAGACGATAGGGCTTTCATTTGGCCAGATTTGAATGAAGCTTTATTGGGATGATCAGTACCATATCTAGTTATGTATATCGTCACCGTGTTCCAGTTGAATGATTATTGGCAGAGTTATGGCCCTTTAAAGGGACATTATCCGTAAATAAGCAGATATTGAGCATAACGAAATAACTGTCTGACTTCTATTCAGTGAAATGTATACATGAAAACTTGAGCATAGACCCAAAGAAGTCAGTAGTAATCCATTCGTGAATTTAGAAAAAAAGCTTTAATTATTATTTGTAAATAATGTGGGACCACCATTATTTACCTTGGCTGATCACGTGACTTCCATTAGCGCATTAGGTTTTGTACATTGTATGTATTGCATAACATGTATAGCCCGCTTAGCACTGTCAGGAGCGACGTCGATTATCTCACACTCGCTATTATTACCCGAGAGTGTAATTTTAGTTTGGACTGCGAGTTCAAACGCACAAAGCTGCACTTCTTTTTTTGTACCGCGAGATTCCATTAAAGCAGAAATTTGTCTTAAATCAACAAATCCGCTTTTGATATGTTTTTAAGTATTAAATATGATTATAAATACGATTTTTACTATGCCATTCATGTATGTTCAGTGAAAATATGTTTTTAAAGATAAAAATCGAACAGGCGAACAGGCATTGCTAAAAAATCGAAAACAATCTAAGGGGAAAAACTCTTGCGCGAATTACCAGAAGTGACGTCATTGGGAACAAACTATTTTTTGTTTACATTGGGACTGAACGCAAAACAGTATACCTTGTGTGAATATGTGAGATTTAAGCGATCATGATACTGAGTCAGGGGAAATGCCCGTGATAAGACGGTTACACAATGTGCAACCTTACGATTTTGAGCCAGAATACGTGTCTGAGGATGAAAATACATCGGATTCATCAACTGATGATGAAGTCGAACGCGGTGCAGGTGCAAATGGAGAGCTTGTAAAGACTATCGTGTCATGTCATTCGTTACGTTCAGCGGTTCATTACACTATTCACTAATCTAACAAAATAGTGTATTTATACACTGACAGCAACAACAAACAAAAAACAACGTAAACATTGTTTTCATCGAAATCTGACAGTAAGTCACCCGCAACACTGCAATATCTTGGTACATACACAATAACCGCGAAATGTAGTATATTCCGAATGAATGGACCTGGTCTAAATACGAGCGTCAGATTTTTTTGCCGATAAGTAGACACGGAACAAATATATTTATTAGATATTATCCATGATTGATAAAAAAAAATGAATAAAAACAATAATAAATGAAACAGCATATAATTTCGGCACCATAATTTCTATAGTATTATATATTTGCCATAAGTCGCCATCAACACCAAACACTCTAGGAGCGGTGTTTGCAATATGACACGCTCTCTAGTCTCCACTGCCCCAAAATATCAATACAGACTAATCAAATACTGCGGTGCACTATTGAAGAACAGCCTAATTAGGGTACATACGTCGATATATCACAAAAGCACGCACCATTTAGGGAAACCTAGTTTTATGATATATTTCCTGTTTATTGCAATAACTTGAGCGATGTAATACCGCCGAGGGCAGACGCGTATTGCACAAGACGGATATATCACATGATATGCGAGCTCTAATTGTCGCGCACGAAGACAGAAAAATACTATAATTTAAATAATATAGCCAAATGTATTATGAGCACGATATAGACAGTTAGTAAGTATACTTACTCATGTATACTTACTCCTGATATACAGATCGAAAACAGACCAAACATCAAATTACCATAATATAAAGTATATTATTCTATTATACTTGTTTTACTTATTGCACGAGCTAAGAGGCGTTATTGTTGTTGCTTTGCCATAAAACATTACTGAATTAATATAAGAGCTAGTAATATTATTAATTTTTTGCCTTGTAATAGATATTCATGAAATATTTTGTTGTTGTTTTTTCAAATCCATGGACCTATATATGTTGATAATATATATTTATAACACTATTGGCAGAAGGGATGTATAATTTAAAATTATAAAAATTAAAATTTGGAAACAAAGACACAGTGTTTATTTCACCGGATTCATTTAAATGTATATGCTGAACGTTCTTAGCAATATTTAAAAAAAAAAGACGGCTACATATTATTAGCGCCGTCAACTCTTCATTGATTCACGTAAAGACGCATGCTTCTAATTCAACAGCTAAACATTCACGGTGTATATAAAGATCTAAGACTATACACCTTTCTTCAGTTTAGCATACGTATACCCGAAGAGGTGCTAAGATAATTGAACATAAATTTCAATCTTACTTCATGTATGAATTTCCTTCTCAACGCCGGTCGAATAGGCGAATACAACTTGCTTGGAGACGGCGGGGTTATGCACTTCTCATTTTAATAGTCAAATATCGTTGGTACCGCTGTTGATTTTAATATGCATGGCCTTTTGTTCTCCAAATTCAAAGATAATGAAACCAAAGGATGGACTTCCCACGAAGTCAACTCAAAATGTTTGCTACAAACTCGCGCGTCTTTCGTAGGTTCCCACTTTCTCGACGTCAGTCGGGCGATTTTCTTCGGTAACGGTCTTCCCACTCTTCAGACTTAATATATCATTATCTCGATTAGGGAAACGAAAGAAACTTAGGTTATTATCTTGTCCTTCTTTATGCAAACTTTTTCACCCAAAAACGGCACACGGTATTTTTAACAAGTACCATAAAACGTAATCCTACATAGACAATACTATACAACTCAATGCGACACCGCTAATCGTTTGGTACCAATGACGTCACGGGATCACGTGACACTTACCAGGGCGAAACTCGAAGCGTGTGCGCTATGAGATAAAATTGGCTACTGTGAGAAAACGGGACAACCAATAAGTGTAAGATTTGAACAGATTGTATATTATATATATATATTTCCGAATATACACTCAAAAGACACGCCATATTTCACCTTTAAACAATCTTGAATTTAATTAGTAAATATTCATTAATGTTTAGTGTGTAACGTTTGTGAACGTAATTAGTGTGTGTTTTATAAGCTAAAAGTTACGGACAGTGTCCCTTTAAAGGTTTTAATACACAAACTTTGTCCGGACTTTTTTCCCTGAACCCCTGGCCGGATTTCAGCAAAACTTTGCAGGGATGATCAGTACCAGGCCTATTGGTGCATATTATCACTGTTCTGCTTGAATGATTTTTTGCTGAGTTATGACCCTTTAAAGGTTTTACAACACAAACTTTATCTGGACTATTTCTCTTGAACGCTGGATTCAACGAAACTTTGCAGGGATGATCAGTACCAAGCCTAGTTATGCATGTCATCGCCGTATTTCGGTTGAAAGATTTTTTAGCCCTATAAAGGTTTTAAAGGCATTTTCGGTAGTTTTCCATACACAGCTTCTTTGGGCGACTTCTCTTCTAAAACTATTGGATGGATTTTCCGACAAATTTACAGGAATGTTGCTTTTGATGTCTAGTTGTATTTTTTATCTTTTTTTTTTTTTAAGCATAATGGTACGGTTCCAAAAACCAATATTAAATCTCAATATGCATGGTGACCTATAAATTTAATTGCATATATTGTCTAAACATATGTTCAAATAAGTGCCTAGGAAGTTTGAACAAATTCTGTTATTAGGAACATAACAAAAAAGGAAAATATACCATTTCTATATAATTTCATACAATTTAACTTTTAGCATAGGGGTAGGGTTTCACATTTCTTTTCTAAACAAGCATGGGGACCTATCATTTTTATTGCACATTTTGTTTTTATATATGTTAAACTATGTGCTTAGAAATTTTAAACAAAATCTATTATTGGGAACATACAAAAAAAAAAGGAAATTGTATCATTAAGGGCTAATTTGTGCATAAATTGTGGTAATGGTCTCAACAGATTTTGTAAAAAAAATATAGGTTTTACATAAAGATGAACTTTAAATGTTATTGTAATTAAATGTTCTTTACTTTAATACAATTTTTGCAGAATTGTAACCAATGAATAATTGATTAGACTTCAAAATTGTCTTATTTAGCTATTTCATGGACTTGTTCAACTTTTTGGACAGATTGACTTGACGGTGGCATTACAAATTATTTTTTAAAATTTTAACAATCATGGTGACCTACCATTATTTTTGCCTTTTCTGTCTATATATATAACAGACTTACTGTACAAAAAGTTTAAAGAAAATCTGTTATGCAGAAAAAACTATAGAAAATGTCTTTGTTGTCCGGACTATGTTCTCCTGAACCCCTGGCCGGATTTTAGTGAAACTTTGCAGGGATGATCAGTTCCAGGCCTAGTTGTGCATGTCATCGCCATGTTCCAGTTGAATGATTTTTGCGGCGTTAGCTTTACACAAACTTTATCCAGACTAGTCTCTTCTGAACTCCTGGCTGAATTTCAACAAATTTTGGCAGGGAAGCCTAGTTGCGCCTATCGTCGCTGTGTTCTAGTTGAACGAGTTATGCTAAGTGAAACTTGGCAGGAATGATCAGTAATAAGCCTTGCTGCGCATGTTGTTGTCATGTTCCACATCAAAGACTCCATATAGCAAGTAGAGCGATTCAGGCCCTCTTGGGCCTCTTTTTTTTTTTAAAGTTAACTTTTTAAACTTTGGCACTTTAAGAGATACAATGAAATTATGTAAATATTGGTGCAAAATAATCTATTAAAAAATTCACATGTATAGGACAGTATTTTCAGAATTTTTTTTTAAAGTTAACTTTTTAAACTTTGGCACTTTTAGAGATACATGTACAATGAAATTATGTAAATATTGGTGCAAAATAATCTATTAAAAAATTCACAGGTATAGGACAGTATTTTCAGAAATTTTACAAGAGTAAATCTAAGTCTGAAACCAAATAGATGTTTTCCTTTCATTTTAAATTTAGACGTTTTACCCAAGTGATTCTATACCCCTAACCCACAAGTGGTTCTATACACCCTAACCCACTGTACCACTGCCAAGTAAACTGGACAGATATAGGCAGGAGCAATTCAGTAATCTCGGACAGAAACTGTTAACAGAAACTAACTCAAGCTTTATTATATAGATATTATTATTAGCTCTACTGATCAGAGATCAGCAGAGCTTATGCCGTGGTGCGGCGTCCGTCGTCCATCTGTCCGTCTGTCCGTAAACTTTTTTTTGTAGCGACTTCTCCTCTGAAACTACTGAATGGATTTTCATGAAACTTTACAGAAATGTTGCCCATGAAGTCTAGTTGATCCTAGCAAAAATTAATGTTGATGTGAAATCCAAGATGGCCGCCAGATCTAAAAATAGGTTTTTAAAAAACAAGTTTGTAGCGACTTCTTCATGAAAACTATAAGTGATATTGATATGGGACTTTTTCTAAAATGATCAGCATGACATGATGTTGGACCTTGTCGAAAATCGTTTTGATTCGACGTTAAACATGGCTGCCAGCGGCCATCTTTGTTTACATAGAGTTATATAATGAAAACTTGTAGCAACTACTCCTCTGAAACTATTTGACGGATTTTCATGAAACTTCACAGGAATGTTGCTCTTGATGTCTAATTGATCCTAGCAAAATTTCAGGTTGGCCGGAAATTCAAGATGGCCGCCACGGCTAAAAATAAATTTTCAAAATACAAGTTTGTAGCGACTACGTCTTGAAAACTATAAGTGATATTGAAATGGGACTTTTTCTAAAATGATCAGCATGACATGATGTTGGTCCTTGTCAAAAATCGTTTTGATTCAACGTTAAACATGGCTGCCAGAGGCCATCTTTGTTTACAAACAGTTATATAGTAAAAACTTGTAGCGACTACTCCTTTGAAACTACTTGACAGATTTTCATGAAACTTCACAGGAATATTGCTCTTAATGTCTAATTGATCCTAGCAAAATTTCAGATCGGCCAGAAATTCAAGATGGCCGCCACAGCTAAAAATAGATTTTTAAAAAAGAAGTTTGTAGCGACTACGTCTTGAAAACTATAAGTGATATTGATATGGGACTTTTTGTAAAATGATCAGCATGACATGATGGTTATAAGTGTCAAACATTATTTTGATTCGACTTTAAACATGGCTGCCAGTGGCCATCTTTGTTTACATAGAGTTATATGATGAAAACTTGTAGCGACTACTCCTCTGAAACTACTTGACGGATTTTCATGAAACTTAACAGGAATGTTGCTCTTGATGTCTAATTGATCCTAGCAAAATTTCAGGTCGGCCGGAAACTCAAGATGGCTGCCACGGCTAAAAATAATTTTTCAAAAAACAAGTCTGTAGCGACTACTTCCTGAAATCAAAATCAATCAGTAGAGCTTCATGGTCATTGACCTCTTGTTATATTAGCAGTGAATGTATTTTGGGCTGAAAAAGGATGAGAAAAATATCAAAGACGTGAAAAAAATAAGCACCCATCCTTATCCACTCTGCTCTCTCTGTTAAATTTTTTATCCATTTAAATTTTTACACTTCAGTAAAGGAAACATGCTTTTTGGTAAATTCAGAGTTTTTAAGTGTATTAGGGATGTAAAATTATTTCCTTTCTAATTTCTAGGATATTAGACATGGAAAAGAATGCACGGAATCTTTCTAATAAAGTCATGGCTAATTCACAACAATTTAACTTGAAGATGAGTAGCAAGCGGGCTATCCAGAGCACACCGAGTGACGATGCCAAGCGAGTTAAAAGATCTACAGGTAAAATTTTACTTTTGAATATATTGAAAATAACTGTGCGCAGTGGAACCTTGCAATATTGATGTCTTTTCAGGAACTGTATTGTATCCACCATTTCAATAACTGAATGAAATTAAGAAAATATTCTAATATTCTGTTACGTTGTTTTTAGCTCGACTGAGCAAAGCTCATGCCATGGCGTGTCATCTGTCCGTCTGTAAACTTTATTTTTTGTGGCGACTACTCCTCTGAAACTACCTGACAGATTTTCATTATACAGGAATCTGGAATGTTGCTCTTGATGTTTAGTTGATCTAGACATGATCCTAGCAAAAATTCATGTGGGCCGGAAATTCAAGATGGCCACCACAGCTAAAAAAAAGTAAAATATTTGATTTTGTGGCTACGATTTCTCAAAAATCATTAGTGATATTGATTTGGAACCTTTACAAAATGACTGGCACAACATGTAGTTGGTCCTATAAATCAGAAAGAAATCAACTAAGCATCTTTTAGGTCCATGGATGGCATTTATAATAAATATGAAGTGCAAGTTTGGCTTTTTTCTCAGTTTTGAGTAATTCTAAGTCATTTTGGTGTATTGGAACATGCATTCTTTGAGTTTTTTGGAGGCCATAAATAGAAAAATGCCAAAAACTTCTAAAAAGTAGGTAAAATGGCTGATTTTGACTCACAGTGTGATCAGCATAGAAGAACTTTTTTAAAAGTCGGCGAAGGTATGTACAATTTAGCATTTCCTGATATGCAAGAGAATGATGAGTGCAGAAATGATCATGATATGCTTAGGAATTTATTTTTTTATTATTTATTGACATATGAAATATTGCTAAAATTGCTTTTTTAGCATGTTTTGAGGGGTGGGGTAATCTTAAAGTAAGCTATGACACAGTGATGGTGTGATTTATTTTTGCTCAAGGATTCAGGCTAAGGGCTTGTAATGGGTTTGGTTATTGAGAAATGTACATTAAACTGTGGAGTGCCCCCTAAATAAAGTTCATTTTGATCTTTGTTTACATAACTTATATAGGAAAAACTTGTGGCGACTACTCCTCTGAAACTAATCAATGGAATTTCATGAAACTTGACTGGAATGTTGCTCTTGATGTCTAGTTGATCCTAGCAAAAAATCAGGTCGGCCGGAAATTCAAGATGGCTGCAACGACTAAAAATAGATTTTAAAAATGTGATTTTGTGGTGAATACTTCTCAAAAAACATAAGTGATATTGATTTGGAACCTTTACCAAAATGACTGCAACGACATGTAGTTGGTCCTAACCAAAGTTAATTTTGATTGGATGTCAAACATGGCCGCCAGCGGCCATCTTTGTTTACATAGAGTTATATAGGAAACATTTGTGGCGACTACTCTTCTGAGAATACTTGATGGAATTTCATGAAACTTGGCAGGAATGTTGCTCAGCATGTCTAGTAGATCCTAACAAAATTCAGGTCTGTATGAATTTGAAATTAAAGATGGTCGCCACTGCAAAATATAGAATATGCAACTTTGTTGCGACTACTCAAAATTGGAACCTTTAATTATCAAAATGACTGGCACGACATCTTGCAGGCTGAACAGGGCTTACACTGTCTGGGTGCTCATCAGTCATTTGAGTGAAACACCCCTTTGTACTATACATTTAACTGGTCCAAATTCAGAGAAAGGACAGTCGATTATACATTCATAGAGCGGTAAGGATTAAGTCTCCTTTGTATTTTTGGCTCTCAGAAAAAGACTGAAACAGATTGTAGGATTTTAAGGTTTTATTTTGATTCTGATATTCCAAATATAACCACTGAGACTAGAGCAAATCTACTTGTACTGGTGAGATAGTAACCTAATTCTCAGGAGAAATTGTATAACATGACCTGTGACCGGGTCACACACCTGCTATATTTATATTCCATTTATGTTACAAAAGGGTCATTTGGAGAAATTACTGTCGAGTAGCAAATAGGATATATACTAAGGGATTGATATAGCTTTATAATTAAAATTTGTGGTAGCATTATGACATTTTTATAAGCTGGAAAATTATATATTCTTTAAACTAGGATAACATTGAATGAGATTATAATGTTGCATAATAAATCATAATATTTAGGAATATATGAATGTTGCTCTTGATGTCTAGTTGGACCTAAGTAAAAATCAGGTTGGCCTAAAATTCAAGATGACTGCCATGGATAAAAACAGATTTTAAATACAGTTTTGTGGCGGCTGCTTCTCTAAAACCATAAGTGGTATCAGTTTGGTACCTTTACCAAAATGACTTTCATAAAACTTTACAGGAATGTTTATGGCAAGCCAATTGTCCAATAATTACTAGGATTAACGATCGATAAACTAGGTTTTTCGAACGTAAAAGCATGTTAACCTAGGTTCACGCTCGTAAACCCAAGTTCACGGTCGTAAACATAGGTTCACGTTCGTAAACTATGGTTCATGTTTATGACCGTGAACCATAGTTTACGAACGTGAACATATGTTTATGACCGTGAACTTGGGTTTACGAGCGTGAACCATAGTTTACGAACGTGAACCTAGGTTTACGTTCGATAAACTATGTTTCTCGAACAAAACTATGATTTTCGGTCGTTATCCTATGTTAACCCAGGTTCACGGTCGTAAATACAACCGAAATTCAAAGTTTAGTCGAGAAACCTAGTTTATCGAACGTAAACCTGGGTTCACGAGTTATCCTATGTTTTTGCTCGAAAATATAGGTTAGTATTCGATAAACCTGGTTTTACGTTCGAAAAACCTAGTTTATCGATCGTTAATCCTAGTTTTTCGGCCCTGAACCTGGGTTCACGTAATTATTGGACATTGCTTGCCATAAATGTTGGTCTTGATGTCCAGTTAGTCCCAAGTAAAAATCAGGATGGCCGGAAATTCAAGATGGCTACCACAGCTTAAATACAAGTTTGTGGCAACTACACCCAAAAAACATAAGTGGTATTGCTTTTGAACCTTTACTAAAATGACTGGCATGACATGTAGTTGGTCCTAAACAAAATTCATTTTGATTCTATGTCAGCACCAGCGACCATCTTTTGTTACATAGAGTGATATAGGAAAAACTTGTGGCGACTACTTCTCTCAAAGTGTTGGTCTTATTTCCATAAAACTTCACAGGTTCCCATGGCTGATCTAGCTATCAAAATCTATCAGTAGAGCTTCAAGGTCATTGACCTCTTGTTGTTAATGGCCTTCACAGGCTTTCATTATGATAGTAAAAAGAAAGAAAGATAGCGAGATGGAGAGGTAGTGTTACAGTGTATGTATATAATGAATTTAGTATATGTATATATAGCAGTGCTCGAATCTGGCACTCGAAAACTTGCAAAATGCTAATTTTTTTGAGAAAATGCAAGTTAAATTTTCAGCACTCGCTAAAAGCTGTGAGTACATTTTTTCTGACATATGATTGATCGATAGCTCAAATAACGAAAGAGAGTTAGTTGTGTTTTACAACACACTCTAATATAAGTACGATATGCCAGGGTTCTTATATAGAGGGTTAAGAAATAATGCTGTATATGGTTGTCATCTCTACTTGTATCTATCAAGTTACGGTTTATCGAGCGTTTTATGCATATCAGCTCTACAAAAAACGAACGGTAGAGTTACATTTTAATTTATTACATACCTATCAATAATTATATACATAGTACCTTCATTTTCTTACAGTGGAATACAAAAACCTGTATCACCTCTAGAGGTTTTCTGAATCTATATCAGTATGCTACTAAAAATAGATTCCGTATCACTATCATACTTAAAATAGAACGGAAATCCCTAATAATGTTCGGCATTTACACCAATTTGCACGAGAACGTCAAGACGACGTTACGTCAAACAAACAAAACAAGTACGTCGCACCAATGAACTTTTACTTGTAAGCTGTAGCTACACCCCAAATATATTAAAATATTCCCATCTCCCTTCTGCGCTTTATCAAAAAATAAAACTTGAAACATTTAGAAACCTTCTTTATTGTATACATATGCAACAGAAATGTAAATATTTTTAATCATATGTAAGAGGTATATAATAAAAGGATCATTACTAGAGTAGCGTGTTCTGGAAGGTTTGTATCCCCTCTAGTAGGTAAATGCCAGATCAAGGATCACACTCGAGGCTCCGCCTTTGTGAAATCCTTTATCTGTCATTTACCTACTCGAGGCGATACAAACTTCCAGAACATGTTACTCTAGTAATAATCCTATTTTATCACATAACATGTGGCGTGGTAGTGTTATAACACCATTCAGTATTTTCGTCATTCCACTAGTGGTATAACAAAACGTTAGTGACTTCACGTCATGGACGTCACGTTAATATACGTTTTCTAACGAAATGTGGCGTTATAAGTTATGTAATAAATAGAACCTAACATTCGTTCTCATTCATTATTGAATTTAATGAGTTGGCAAAATGAAATAATCTTGCCTCGCATTATTTCATTTTGCCAACTCATTTAATAAATTCAATAATGAATGAGAGTAATAATGCGAGGCTCTTGCCTCGCATTATTTCATTTTGCCAACTCATTTAATAAATTCAATAATGAATGAGTACTCATGTAAGATCCTCTATTAATAATTTGAATAATAGTTTATCGATTTTTAAAATCATATACTAATAGAAATTGTATAAAATTTCCCATTAAGACAGTCCATTTTCTTTATTGTTTTTTGGTGATAAAGAATCTATTTTGCTGGTTTAGAAACAAACTTGCTTTCTTTATTTGGTGACTGCCAATTTGTTTTCATCTACTTCTTTATATACCTGTTTTCGGGCATTTGTTGATTTACATAATGACATATATAGTTTATATTACTACCATATCATCCCTTATTTGTAAATAGTTTTATCTTTATATTTACAATAAGTTTTATTTAATCCTTCATTTCATCATCTTTCATCAGTTTTTGCGCACAATATGACCTATTTATGTGTCGACGTGCCGTAAAACACCATTCATTCATTTTTCTGATTTTATCAAATTTCAGCATCTCGTAACACTCCTAATAGTAATAATAGCTCATAACATTTTGTTTCTTGCCCGTACCACACCTTTATGGTAATAATATCTCATACAACTGTTTTCTTGCAACCCCTTGGTCTTTAATGTTTCCACATAATGATTACATCTAGCGAGTTAAGTTTAGAAATATTGAAGAAGAACATCAAATAGTAGCACCATATGTCGCGGCAGATTTTGTGTGTTTAACATGGTTCTAGTATTGATGTTCTTCTTCAACATTTCTAAACTTAACTTGCTAGATGTAATCTTTATGGAAAAATGAAATGCCAAGGTGTTGCAAGAAAACAATTGTATCAAATATTATTACCATAGAGGTGTTACAGGTTCCTGAAAATTGGTAAAATCAGAAAAATTAAAACAAAAACAAAATGGCAGTCGCCATGAAAAAACAAGTTTGTTTCTAAACCAACCAGCGAAATAGATTCTTTATCATCGAATAACAATAAAGAAAAATATTGTCTGAAAAGGAAATTTTGTTCAATTTTATAGTGCTATCTCTCCGGAATACCAAGCCTTCGACTTGTGACATGGTACCCAACCAAGTCACATTATACTGGCACCAGGCCGACCAGTCCTAGAACTTCGCTTTATATGCCAAGTGTCAAACGAGATCTACTACATGTACATGTAGTGCCATTTTTATTTTGTTGCCTTTTTGAAGAAAAGTGTGATACATAGGGATCATTTAGTCGTCCGTCAGGTCTGTCCGTCCGTCAATCTGTCACGAAAACTTAACGTTGGCTATAACTTTCTCATTTCTTGATATTTTATCATCAAATTGTCAATATATATACTCATCATGACAACATTGACATGATCATACTAAAAGATAAAGGTCAAGGTCAGACTGAAGGTCATTATGAGGGTAAAATACTTTTTTCTTCATAAAAACTTAACGTCGGCTATAACTTTCTCATTTCTTGATATTTCTTCATCAAACTTTCAATATATATTCTTCATGACAATTAACATTGACATGACTAAACTAAAAATATAAAGGTCAAAGTCACACAGAAGGTCATTATATGGGTTAAATACTTGGGGTTTTTCTTCATGAAACCTTAACGTTGGCTGTAACCTTTTCATACTAAAATATAAAGGTCAAGGTCACACTGAAGGTCATTATATGGGTTAAATACTTGGTTTTTTCTTCACGAAAACTTAACGTTGGCTGTAACTTTCTCATTTCTTGATATTTCTTCATCAAACTTTCAATATATACTTGTCATGACAACATCGACATGGCCATATTAAAATATAAAGGTCAAGGTCACACTGAAGGTCATTATTTGGGTTAAATATAAAAATTTGGGTTCTCTTCACGAAAACTTACTCAGGCCAGCTTGTCAAGGTCATATATCTGGGTCCAAAATGACAGCGCTGACACACGTGTTCCGTGGAACACCCATCTAATGAAGTCTTCGGTTTGACCCTGCCGGGGGTTGATTCCCCCCCTCATTGCGAGCCCCTACAGGGCTAGGACAAATATAATTATGTATTTATTACTGTTAAATTTTTCCCCCCACTTCATTGCAGGTACAACACAATTTAGAAGTAGGCTTGGGTTGGATTTTGAGGGAGATGTGGATCAGGGCACGGCCTTGGAGCCTTCAAAAGAACCAGTATTACCATCTGGTACCAAGGGCACGATCCTTGAATCTTCAGCAGAACCATTATTACCATCTGGTGTCATGCCCATGGCACCCGTAGCACCTGGTCCTGGTAATGATGGATTTCGGGAAAAGTCCTCTTATAAAGACAAAGAAACGCAGTGTAATCTTACGAATAATACCGTACCATTTATCATTACCAGTACATGTCAACGTAAGGGGTTGATTACATACGCAAGTTCTGCATTGAAAAAAAGCATGTCACCAGTGGTCCAATGCTTGGCTGCTGGTAGGTACAGGAAAGCTACCCGACTCCTGCTTTCCTCTGACAATAAAACAGTAAAGAAAGAATCTCTCAAAGGTGTCACTGATGTCGTGAGAAAGGAATGTAGTCAGATGATTAAGACCAAGTCTGCATTATTTAAAAAGACCTCCAAGGAAGAACTACTAAACTTTAATTTCGATGAAATAACTTGCTGTTTGAAGCAAGAGTCCTCAGTTCTTTGGAACGTGTTAAGCACTATAGCAACGACCCAGTCCAAATTCCAGGATTATGTTAAAATTACAACCGCTGCGTTGGTTCTTCTAAATGCGCGCTCCAAATTTCTGTGCCGCTTCCAATACATGGTGTCCATATCGATGTACAACAACCGGTTGAAGAAGGAAGGATTTAGCATTTTGTCCAAACTTGGACTGGCTGTAAGCCACACATCATTACAATATACCCTGGACAAAGCTCCGGAAACAGTTGATGAAGCAATGGCAAGTATTAATTCTGAATTAGAAGGAGATGAGGAGTTTGAAGTTATGGCTGATATGGACCACAATATGGACCACACAGAGGATTTTGATTATGTACCAACCCCTGATCACAGTTATGTAGCTGTGGAGCACAGCGAGAACGAACAGATATTCCAACCATTACATCAGTTCAGTTTACCAGTAGATAACATTGACTGTCACTGATTGACAGTAGCCAAGTTCTCCCTACAGCTGAAGATAATATAGCCTAAGGGATCATCTTATCCATGTCATGCCTTAGTTTTGATCGAACATGTACTGGCATAAAAGGTTTCAGTTTGTAATCCTGTTTGAAAGATTTCAAACTTCGTGCCATTGTATTAAAATACTTTGTCAATAGAACTATGTTTTTCTTGCCATTTAAGCACATTCATTTTCAATCAGATGAATGCTTTGTTTTAAGAGAAACAGTGGTTTTTATGTGCAATGGGAGTCTATGAGAATCTATGAGGTGTTGTAAAATATCAATCAATTTTCAAGATATACGGAGTCAAAAAAGAAAGTGCAATAAAATTTGCATAATCAGCCTTATTACGAATATTACATTGCTATAACCTTTACGTTATACATGTGTTTAAACATCCTAACAAGTTGAGGGGTTCCCAGGCAAGAATACGGCCAATGCTTATCCAGGTAGAGGGGTAAAATTACCCCGAATGCATGTTCATTGTGTCATTTTTGCCGTGTTCATTAAAGGTCTTCATCATTCCTGTATTGTTTCATGTCAGCTTGAGTGGTGGCAGAAAACAGTGATCATGGCTTCAGCGAAAAATGGAGTGTTTGCAGCAAATCTGCAGTTTTGCAGATGAGAAGGTTCTAGGCCCATTCTGCATATTTTTATCTAGATTTAAGTGGAGAGTGGACCTGAAATGTTCATTCCTGTTGGCGCCATAAAACCTTGTGTGGGTGCGCTGTAAAACCCCAGTTCAACTCAACTTGAGAGGAAGTTAAACGTTAGACATTCATGAGACGTTAGACATTCATGAGAATGAAATGTAGAAACCACTAGTTAACAAGTTGACTGTATTTCCATTCAACTGCATGCAAAATATTCAACGTCCTGCATTTTGCAGTTTTTGTATTGCTCTTTTTTGACTTTGAGGAACTCACTTTTAGTGAAGGAACTTTTCATACAAAGGTATCAATGCATACATTCAGTATACATCCAGTATATTTTAAAACTTGATTTGCTAAATTTGTCATTAATACAACCTTTTTGAATATTTCCAAAAATAGGTGTCCCGTGTAGTTTTAGGCCAAGAATAGGGCCACTGCTTATCCAGGTAAAGGGATAAAATCCCCCCACCCCACACACACACACACCGAATTCATTTTTATTATGTCATTTGTGTCTTGTTTATTGAAGGTCTTCATGATTATCCCTGTATTGTTTCACATTCTACTTGAGTGATGCCTGGCAGAAAACGATGATCATGGCTTCAGCGAAAAACAGAGTGTTACAACAGAATTTGCAGCAACTCTAGTTCTGGAAGTGAGAAGGTTCTAGGCCCATTCTGCATATTTTTATCTAGATGTAAATGGATAGTGGGCCTTGAATGTTCATTCCACTAGCGGATCCAGGGGGGGGCGCACCCGGCGCGCGCCCCCCCTAAAAATTCCGGATCATACATGTATGTCCATTTTACTATAGATAAAATATCAAATACGCCCTCAGTATAAATTTTTTTTTCGCTCGCTTCGCTCGCTCGACGCATCTTGGCTAATGAGTGGTTTAATTAACACATTGTTAAATCCTTTTATTTGAAAACGGGCTTCTTTACCCTATAAATGCACTACCGCAAACGTTTTATGAGGCTAGAGACGGACCCGAAAATTGACCAAAATATTACGCCCCCCCTAAGCTGAAATCCTGGATCCGCCCCTGCATTCCCGTTGGCATCATATAACTTTTTGTGTTGGTGTGCCGTAAAACCCATTTCAACTCAACCCAAAAATAGATGAGCACATTTTCTTTTTGATTTAATATATTTGAAGGTGTTTACTGTTTACCCTGACTATTTTGATCATGAGTATTCAGATTTAATGGGGAAAAGGTTGGAATTTGTGAGTACTGATGGGCTGATGATCGATTATAATCAAAACTTGATCGTTTTGCCTCTAGATCAGCGATAATCGATTGTATTTACCATGATCATTATTAGGAACAACGAATCGTTAAAATTTTGAAAAATTTTAATGACGTTCATAGAATAGTGACATTATGTTTTCATCTCACTCTCACCGTCTAGTTTGATTTTGAGTACATACTTTACTGCATTAAGGGTGTAATTAATGCATTTTACTTTGCAAAATGAAAATCTAGTCTGATGTACATGTATCTTGTCTGATGTTATCATGTTATTGTTAAAATGTTTTGTTCAGTCTTTTTTTTTTTTAACCCATTTTATTCTGGAACCTAATTATACCCACGTTTTTGAACGTCCGTCTGTCTGTCCGTTACCGCATCTCCCCTAAACCGCTGAACGGAATTCAACCAAACTTAGGGTATGACATCACCATATGATGATGGCATGCAAGAGCACTATTATTTTGGCTCCGAGCCAAGGGCCCTCAGGGGAGCCAAGAGCCCTCAAAAGGTCAAATAAACTAAAAATTCAATAACACTGTCATTTTTTTTAGCTCTATAAGCCGAAGGTCAGCAGAGCTTATGGGATGCCGAGTTGTCCGTCCGTCTGTCCGTCCGTCGTTAACTTTTGTCTTGTTAAGACGATAGGGCCTTCATTTTTCATCTGATCTTTACCAAACTTTACCAGATTGTAAATGTCGATGAAAGCTCGGACGAGTTCGAAAACCAGCCAAATCGGACCAGTAACAGCGGTGTTATGGCCCTTGATTTAGTTAAAAATGCTATATTTTGCCTTGTTAAGACGATAGGGGCTTCATTGTTCATCCGATCTTTACCAAACTTTATCAGATTGTTAATATCAATGAAAGCTCAGACAAGTTCGAAAACCATTTATATCGGACCAGTAACAGCAGAGTTATGGCCCTTGATTTAGTTAAAAATGCTGTATTTTGCCTCGTTAAGACGATAGGGGCTTCATTGTTCATCTGATCTTTACCAAACTTTATCAGATTGTTAATATCAATAAAAGCTCAGACAAGTTCAAAAACCATTTATATCGGACCAGTAACAGCAGAGTTATGGCCCTTGATTTAGTTCAAAATGCTATATTTTGCCTCGTTAAGATGATAGGGCCTTCATTTTTCATCTGATCTTTACCAATCTTTACCACGTTAATATCAATGAAAGCTCAAGACAAGTTTGAAAACCAGCCATATCGGACTAGTAACAGCGGAGTTATGGCCCTTGATTTAGTTGAAAATGCTATAATTTGCCTCGTAAAGACGATAGAGGCTTCATTGTTCATCCGATCTTTATCAGATTGTTAATATCAATGAACGCTCAGACAAGTACGAAAACCATTCATATCGGACCAGTAACAGCGGAGTTATGGCCCTTGATTTAGTTCAAAATGCTATATTTTGCCTCGTTAAGACGATAGGGGCTTCATTGTTCATCTGATCTTTTCCAAACTTTATCAGATTGTTAATATCAATAAAAGCTTGGTCAAGTTTGAAAACCAGCCAGATCGGACCAGTAACAGCAGAGTTATAGGCCTTGATTTTGTTAAAAATGCTACAATTTGCCTCGTCATTTTGCATCTGATCTTTGCCAAACTTTACCAGACTTTCTTTTTTTTATATAGATATATTTTTTCTCTTGAATTTTTATGCCCCACCGAAATTTTCGGGGGCATATAGTAATCGCTCCGTCCGTCCGTCCGGATTCTGTCTGTCCGTCCGTCATTCCGCTTTTCGTGTCCGGACTGTACCTTCAAAACCCCTGCATGGATTTTTGATTAACTTGGCACAAGTGATCACCATAACAAGACGATGTGTCTCGCGCAAAACCCAGGTCCGTACCTCAAAGGTGAAGGTCACACTTGAAGTTCATAGGTCAAAAACAGGTACGCAATTTCGTGTCCGGACCGTAACGTCACAACCCCTGCAGGGATTTTTAAATAACTTGGCACAAAGGACCACCATAACAAGACGATGTGTCGCGCGCAAAACCCAGGTCCGTACCTCAAAGGTCAAGGTCACACTTGAAGTTGATAGGTCAAAAACAGGTACGCAATTTCGTATCCGGACTGTAACGTCACAACCCCTGCAGGGATTTTTAAATAACTTGCCACAAGTGATCACCATAACAAGACGATGTGTCGCGCGCAAAACCTAGATCCGTACCTCAAAGGTCAAGGTTACACTTGAAGTTTATAGGTCAAAAACAGGTAAGCAATTACGTGTCCGGACCGTAACATCACAACCACTGCAGGGATTTTTAAATAACTTGGCACAACTGATCATCATAACAAGACGATGTGTCGCGCGCAAAACCCAGGTCTTCAAGGTCAAGGTCACACTTGGAGGTCAGAAGTCAAATTGTGTCCGGTCAATAACTTTGGCATTCATGGACCGATTTTCAAATAACTTGGCACAAGTGCACACCACAACAAGACGATGTGTCGCGCACAAAATCCAGGTCTGTGGCCCCAAGGTCAAGGTCACACTTAGAGGTCAAAGGTCAAATCATGCCTGGATGGATTTTCAAATAACTTGGCACAAGTGCTCACCACAACCAAACGACGTGTCGTGCACAAAATCCAGGTCCATGGCTCCAAGGTCATACTTAGAGGTCAAAGGACACTTCGGGGGGCATTTATCACTTTCAGTGATATTATTTATTTTTTTAATTTGTTTTGATCTGATTTTTTTTTTTTTTTTTTTTTTTTTTTAATTATTGATTATTATTTTTTTTTTTTTTTTTTAGCTCTATGTTGGACCAGTCGGGCCAGTAACAGAGGAGTTATGGCTCTTGATTTTGTTAAAAATAATTAAATTTTGCCTTGTTAATACGGTAGAGCCTTCATTTTTCATGGGATCTTTACCAGACTTTACCAGATTCTTTAGTTATGGTCTTTGATTTAGTCAAAAAGCTGTTTTTTGCCCGAAACTTTCAATAAAAACGTAAATGGCAGTCACTTGCTTCATTGATGTTATAAGAGCCATGTTAGCCAGTATCCACAGGCCCTCTTGGGCCTCTTGTTTTTACTTATTTTTTATTGTCTCTACTGGCCAAGTTCGAAAACCAGCCAGATCGGACCAGTAATGGCGGAGTTATGGCCCTTGATTTAGTTAAAATATATTTTGCCTCGTTAAGACGATAGGGGCTTAGGGACGACAGGCCCTCTTGTTTCATATTTTTGCTCATAACTTCGTATATGTAATTGTCTATAAAAGATAAACAACATATCAAACGATTTTTATATTTCGCAAACTCAAATGTCTGCCCTGGGGCCCATAGTGGGTGGGGTGGGCGTGATTTGGGGTAATTTTTTTTTAATTTTTCAAAAGTTAAAAGTCTGTCGTCCGCGTTAACTTTTGGCTCGTTAAGAAGATAGTGCCTTCATTTTTCATCCGAACTTTACCAAACTTTAACAGGTTGTTAATATCAATGAAAGCTCGGATGAGTTCGAAAACCAGATCGGACAAGTAACTGCGGAGTTATGGTCCTTGATTTAGTTAAAAATGCTATATTGTTATATTTTGCCTCGTCAAGACGATAGGGCCTTCGTTTTTCATCCTATCTTTACCAAACTTTACCACATTGTTAATATCAATGAAAGCTCGGAAAAGTTTGAAAACCAGCCATATCGGACTAGTAAAAGTGGAGTTATGGCCCTTGATTTAGTTAAAAATGCTTGATTTTGCATCGTTAAGACGATAGAGGCTTCATTGTTCATCCGATCTTTACCAATCTTTATCAGATTGTTAATGTTGTTGAAAGCTCGAACAATTTAGAAAACCAGCCATATCGGACCAGTAACAGCGGAGTTATGGCCCTTGATTTAGTTAAAAATGCTATATTTTGCCTTGTTAAGATGATAGGGGCTTCATTGTTCATCCGATCTTTACCAAACTTTATCAGATTGTTAATATCAATGAAAGCTCGAACAAGTTCGAAAACCAGCCATATCGGACCAGTAACAGCGGAGTTATGGCCCTTGATTTAGTTAAAATATATTTTGCCTCGTTAAGACGATAGGGGCTTTATTGTTCATCCGATCTTTACCAAACATTATCAGATTATTAATATCAATGAAAGCTCGGACAAGTTTCGAAAACCATTCATATCGGACTAGTAACAGCGGAGTTATGGCCCTTGATTTAGTTCAAAATGCTATATTTTGCCTCGTTAAGACGATAGGGCCTTTCTTTTTCATCCAATCTTTACCAAACTTTATCAGATTGTTAATGTCTATGAAAGCTTGGTCAAGTTCGAAAATCAGCCAGATCGAACCAGTAACAGCGGAGTTATGGCCCTTGATTTCGTTAAAAATGCTATAGTTTGCCTCGTCATACGATAAGGCCTTCATTTTGCATCTGATCTTTGCCAAACTTCAGCAGATTTTATGACTTTCTTATTTTATATTATTATTATTATTATTTTTTTTTATTTATTTTTTTTAGCTCTATGTTTACCAGAGGAGTTACGGCTCTTGATTTAGTTAAAAATGCTATATTTTGCCTCGGTAATACGGTAGGGCCTTCATTTTTCATTTGATCTTTACCAAACTTTACCAGATTCTTTAGTTAATGGCCCTTGATTTAGTTAAAAAGCTGTTTTTTGCCCGAAACTTCCAAAAAAACGTAAATGGCAGTCAGTTGTTTCATTGATGTTATAAGAGCCGTGTAACGTTGTTAGCCAGTAGAGCGTCCACAGGCCCTCTTGGGCCTCTTGTTTTTGTTTGTAATTATGTCTCAAATGAAACATTATGATGATGTCTCTGCACCCAGGGTCCCTCAGTGGGGTCAAAAGGTCAAATACACTAAAAATTCTATTACACTGTCATTTTTCCATATTCTTGCACATAACTTGCATGTGTATGTAAATGTCTATAAAAGCTAAGCAACATATTAAATGATTTTATTATTTTTATTATATCGAAATCGGACCGTCTTACTTTTTTTTTAATATTATGTCTCAAAAGAAACATGATGATGGCATTATAAGAATCTTTCATGGGTAGCCGGTGAAGATAGGGAATTCCATCCCGAGGTATAAGTATTTTTATCAGAACCGAGGCTCTGCCGAGGTTCCGATTAAAACACTTATACCGAGGGTTGGAATTCCCTATCTGAACCGAATACCCAAGATAGATTATTTTTCTTGCATATCAGAGACATGTTTTATGTTGACGCCGCCAGCTACTTACGTTTTGCATGTTAACCTGCATACCAGATGTTGGCGCGCGTGAATTTTATCTCGACCCTAGGGTAAGATGGAAATATCTAGCCCTGGTAAAATGACGGATATCCTTGTCCGGTATGCAAGAATACACTACATATACATTTGTTTCCTCCTATGTTATAGTTGGGCCTGGAGGAAGGGACATCAAATACACTAATAATGCAATTACGGTGTCATTAGCTCTACTGGCCGAAGGCCAGCAGAGCTTATGGGATGCCGAGTTGTCCGTCGTCCGTCCGTCCGTCGTCCGTTGTCCGTCGTCTGTTGTTAACTTTTGTCTCGTTAAGACGATAGGGCCTTCATTTTTCATCCGATCTTTACCAAACTTTAACAGGTTGTTAATATCAATAAAAGCTCGGATGAGTTCGAAAACCAGCCAGATCGGACAAGTAACAGCGGAGTTATGGCCCTTGATTTAGTTAAAAATGCTATATTGCTAAATTTTGCCTCGTTAAGACGATAGGGCCTTCATTGTTCTTCCTATCTTTACCAAACTTTACCACATTGTTAATATCAATGAAAGCTCGGACAAGTTCGAAAACCAACCAGATCGGACCAGTAACAGCGGAGTTATGGTCCTTGATTTAGTTAAAAATGCTATATTGCTATATTTTGCCTCGTTAAGACGATAGGGCCTTCGTTTTTCATCCTATCTTTACCAAACTTTACCACGTTGTTAATATCAATGAAAGCTCGGACAAGTTCGAAAACCAGCCATATCGGACTAGTATCAGCGGAGTTGTAGCCCTTGATTTAGTTAAAAATGCTATATTTTGCATTGTTAAGACGATAGAGGCTTCATTGTTCATCCGATCTTTACCAATCTTTATCAGATTGTTAATGTCGTTGAAAGCTCGAACAAGTTTGAAAACCAGCCATATCGGACCAGTAACGGGGAAGTTATGGCCCTTGATTTAGTTAAAAATGCTATATTTTGCCTCGTTAAGATAATAGGGGCTTCATTGTTCATCCACTCTTTACTAAACTTGAACAGATTGTTAATATCAAAGAAAGCTTGGACAAGTTCGAAAACCAGCCATATCTAAATAGTAACAGCAGAGTTATGGCCCTTGATTTAGTTAAAAATGCTGTATTTTGCCTCGTTAAGACGATAGGGGCTTCATTGTTCATCTGATCTTTACCAAACTTTATCAGATTGTTAATATCAATAAAAGCTCAGACAAGTTCAAAAACCATTTATATCGGACCAGTAACAGCAGAGTTATGGCCCTTGATTTAGTTAAAAATGCTATATTTTGCCTCGTTAAGACTATAGGGGCTTCATTGTTCATCCGGTCTTTACCAAACTTTATCAGATTGTTAATATCAATGAAAGCTCAGACAAGTTCGAAAACCAGCCATATCCGACCAGTAACATCGGAGTTATGGCCCTTGATTTACTTCAAAATGATATATTTTGCCTCGTTAAGACGATAGCGCCTTCATTTTTCATCCAATCTTTACCAAACTTCATGAAATTGTTAATGTCTATGAAAGCTTGGTCAAGTTCGAAAACCAACCAGATCGGACAAGTAACAGCGGAGTTATGGCCCTTGATTTATTTCAAAATGATATATTTTGCCTCGTTAAGACGATAGCGCCTTCATTTTTCATCCGATCTTTACCAAACTTCATGAAATTGTTAATGTCTATGAAAGCTTGGTCAAGTTCGAAAACCAACCAGATCGGACAAGTAACAGCGGAGTTATGGCCCTTGATTTATTTCAAAATGATATATTTTGCCTCGTTAAGACGATAGCGCCTTTATTTTTCATCCGATCTTTACCAAACTTCATGAAATTGTTAATGTCTATGAAAGCTTGGTCAAGTTCGAAAACCAACCAGATCGGACAAGTAACAGCGGAGTTATGGCCCTTGATTTTGTTAAAAATGCTATAATATGCCTCGTCCTACGATAAGGCCTTCATTTTGGCATCTGATCTTTGCCAAACTTTACCAGATTTTACAACTGTCTTTTTTATATTATTATTCATTTTTATTTGAATCATTATTTTTTTTTTTTTTATTTATTTATTTTTTTTTTTTTTTTATATTTATTTATTTATTTAATTATTTTTTTTTTAATTATTATTATTTTTTTCATATTTTTTTTTTTTTTTTAATTATTCCAGTTTTTTCATTTTTTTTTTATTTTTTTTTTATCTCTACGTTGGACCAGAAATAAATGCTATATTTTGCCTCGTTAATACGGTATGGCCTTCATTTTTCATCTAATCTTTACAAACTTTACCAGATTCTTTAGTTATGGCCCTTGATTTAGTCAAAAAGCTGTTTTTTGCCTGAAACTTTCAAAAAAACGTAAATGGCAGTCACTCGCTTCATTGATGTTATAAGAGCCATGTTAGCCAGTAGAGCGTCCACAGGCCCTCTTGGGCCTCTTGTTTTTTCATACTATTGCACATTAATTGGTATAATAGTCATCTAATAAAGAGATACACAGAATGTCAATTGATTTATTATTTAAAACTCGGACGTCTTCCCTGGGGTTCGGGTTGGAGGGGTGGGTGGAGGGTAACGGGGGGTCAATTTATTTAAAAATTATTTCTCAAATGAACATTTTGATGAAGGGATTACATTGTATATACTGTGGGGTCGGAGGGGAAGTGACCTGTGTGAATAAAACGTGGGTATTTTACGACGGCCACACCGTCGAATTCGTTCTAGTTGGATATGATACTCCTTTTTATCACCAGCAGCAACAACTAATAATGTGTTGACTGTACCTTCATTGATTTTTTAGTAAAATCACTCAAAATGCAAAATTGTTCACTTATTTGCAGATATTTTATCAATATATTTGTATGTCAAGATACGTGTTCCCTATGTAAATAAAATTATGAAATAAACATAGTTTCTTGTTTGTTTTAATATGTACACCAAGTCAAATAGTCATTTAAGCAATGTAAGTGTCTAGATAACTATATTTACAGCAAAAAGCATATTTTTTCAAAACAATTTTATCTTCTTTTTTTTATTTTATTATAAAATGGTCAGAATAAGGCCACTGCAGATCCCGTTGGAGGGGAAGGCAGACCCCCCCCCCCCCCCCCCGCCCCAAAATTCATGTTCATTTTATCATTTTTTGTTCATGCTCATTAAAGGTCTTCATCTTGACCCTTGCATTGTTTCGGGTGCCATCTCGCTCAAATCACTAGAGCAGTGGCAGAAAAACAATAAAATGTGGCTCCTGGCAGTGTAAATGGAGTGTCTACAGTAGAATTTGCAGCAACTCTGCAGTTCAAGGTGAGAAGGTTCTAGGCCAGTTCTCCATATTTTATCTCGATGTACATGGAGGATGAACCTGGCATGTTCATTCCTGTTAGGCGCCATGTAACCTTTCATGTATTGGTGCGTCTTAAAACCCCAATTCAATTCTACAGCACTTAAGAGATAATCATTCTAAGATTTTCAATCTCGGAAGGTATGTGAGTGGTTTTACGGTAGCCTAGCCGTAAAACGAAATGTCAGACGGTAAAACCAACCACATACTGCCCCAGATTGAAAATCTTAGCATGATTACCTCGATTCTAATGCTTTTTCATTCAAATGCTACGAATATAAAATAAAATCATACATATTACACACTTGTTTTTCTATGAAAATTCACATTCATGGATGCCAGCATTTTGTTGACGCCATGCATGACGTCGTTTGTATCAACATTATGTGACGACACATATTTTTCAGATGGTAAATGGGGGGTTTTACGGTCACAAATTTGAGATGTTAGCCAATGGAGCAACGTGTTACATAGTTGCATAAGAATTTATCATTGACCCCGAACATAAACGGCTTCATATCTGGTCTATGGAATTGACAAGCATACATTCGGTATATTTTAAAATGTGCTAAATTTATTTTGTTTGGTGTACATATTACATAATAAAACGGGTGTATTACACAGTATTGACCTTTGTTGGCTGCATTGACATATCCAGGATACACACAATGAAATTGTTGTTTGCTAGTTGTGTTAATTGTTTTCTCTCTGTTACACGACCTCATGTAAATATGCACTACTCTCACCGCTGCGGGTTCAAATCCCACTGGGAGTTCGACTTGTGAGAAAGTGTCGATTCTTACGGATGGCGGGAGGTGTACAGTACTGGTTCTACCAAGGAAAAGTGGGTGGTCCGCCTCCGCCACAAAAATCGACCGTCATATATAACCTTACATGTGTTGAAAATTACGTAAAATCACCATACAACCAAACCAAACCAAATCGTAAATATTCACTCAAACTATAAATGTAATAAAGCCAGGCTACAGTTAGCTGGAGATACAAGAGACGATTTCTTGCTGGAATAACGTGACATCTGGATGATTTCCTTGGAACGGTAAAACGCTTGGCAGTACCCGGACCCCGGTATTAAAATGTGTGACTTTTGTTTTCTACCCATGAAACTTTAGGCTAATTGAACACTATACACAGTAATTAGGAATTCCGAGTCAATGAGAGTGGATTATTAATTAATATCCTTTAATTTAAAAAAATACAATTATTATTATAAATTAAATTTAACACCCATATAACCTACTGGTGCGTTTTCATTGACCGCCAGTATACGATTATACACATAACACGGTCAAGACTCCAAAACCATCAATCATTATATGGGACAGTTTGTATATTAAACATAAAAAATCTAAAAAGGTGAGCGACCGCCATAATTTTCTAACTACTAAGCACTCTGTCAGACGTAAAATTAAAATGGCGTACAACAACTATCTAGAAGATATTCTTGGGGTAAATCAGGAACCATCCACAGAACGAACAAGTAAGTTCTCCTCAAAAAAGCTGTTTTCCTTTAGTAAAGGCGTAAAACAGGACACGATGGGCATATCACCACTGAAGCAGAACCCCACAGATTCAGACATCTACACCCAAAACAGGGATAAGGCAAATGTGTTAAACAATCAGTTTAAGTCAGTGTTTACCCCAGCATCACCATTGAAGCTTAGTCAACTATGCCAGGAAAAGGTAACACTAGACCATGCCTACCCAGCCATGCCAGACATTAACATAGATACCAAAGGTATAAACAAACTCTTATCTAACCTCAAATCAGACAAAGCAGCCGGACCTGATCAGATTAAGCCAGTCGTTCTGAAGGAACTTAGAGATGAGATTTCTCCCATAATACAGGTACTATTCCAAAAATCCTTAAACACAGGTCAAGTACCCAAGGACTGGTCAACGGCAATAGTAAGCCCTCTCTTTAAGAAAGGTGATAAGAGTGACCCGGCAAATTACAGGCCAATCTCCTTAACGTGCATCCTATGCAAGACAATGGAGCATATTATTGCATCCAATATTGCCAGACACTTTAATGCTCACCAGATCTTATATGAATTGCAACACGGCTTCAGAGAAAAGAGGTCATGCGAGACCCAGCTTATTCAACTGGTGGAAGAGCTGTCCAGACAGGTTGTCCACGGTCACCAAGTGGACTTAATCCTTCTGGATTTTAGCAAAGCCTTCGATAAGGTGAGCCACCCTAAGCTTCTTCACAAGGTCAAATTACACGATGTAACAGGTGATACTCTCAACTGGGTTAAGGCATTCCTATCTGGACGAACACAGTCGGTCGTTATTGAAGGTGAGAGCTCTGACTCAGTCAATGTTACATCCGGAGTACCTCAAGGCTATGTACTCGGCCCATTGCTTTTCTTGTTGTACATAAACGACCTCCCAGAAAATCTTCAATCACAGGTACGCCTTTTTGCTGATGATACAGCTGTTTATGTCACAGTAGATAGCCCTAATGACAGCCAGATATTACAACAAGACTTGGACAGACTACAGAAGTGGGAAGCCTCATGGGAGATGGATTTTAATCCAGGTAAATGCCAAGTACTGCACATTACTAGATCCAGGAATCCCATTCAAACCCCCTATACACTTCATGGGCATGTCTTGGAGATTGCAGACCACGCAAAATACCTTGGTGTAGACATCAGCTCCAACCTCAGCTGGAACCACCACATAGACCGCACAGCTACAAATGCAGGTAAGACACTTGGTTTTTTGCGTCGGAATATCAAGACCAAAAATGAGGATGTCAAGCAGAGCGCTTATAAATCTCTGGTAAGACCTCAATTGGAATATGCCTCATCAATATGGAGCCCACACACACAGAAGAACATAAAGAAAGTAGAAAGAGTTCAGCGCAGAGCTGCAAGGTGGGTAAAACAAAATTATTCCCCCTATGATAGTGTAAGTAAAATGGTTGATAGTCTCGGCTGGCGGACATTAGAACAAAGACGAGCAGATACTCGACTTGTATTATTCTATAAAATTGTCCACAGCCTAGTAGCGATCCCATTACCAGACTACTTCGAGCAACCTCTCAGATTGACACGAAATATGCATCCCCTTTCTTACAGACAAGTCCATACCCGTTCAAACTACTACCAATACTTCTTTTTCCCCATGACCATTGTTATTTGGAACAGGCTGCCAGCAGATGTTGTCATGCTCCCCGATTTGGATGCATTCAAACGGGAAGTATGCAAGATCAACCACCCTATGCCTTACTAAGTGTGTGCATATATGTTTTTAAACCAATTTTAATTTTTTGTATTTAAATGTTTATTTTAAATTTTTGACATTGAATTTAAGTCTTGGCACTAACAACTTAACATTCACTTTCCTTTAAGGACACATATATGCTCACCACACTCATTTGTAAATGTCTTATTTTACTAGTAGGATGCTATATCTTTTAACTTTTAATGCACAGACGCGCAACTGCATAGGTCACTCGAAAGAGGTTGATGCAGGATATATAGATAGATAGATAGATCTCAGCGAATCTACCGTATACCCTTCACCAGTAGGTTCAAGTACGTTGGAATAGACATAAGCAGCAACCTTACTTGGAATGCGCAGATCCAGAGAACACCAGCCAATAAGACTCTTTATGTTCTGTGAAGCTGGAGGACTGATGTACGATTTCCGATTCTTTTTTTCCTCACGAAATCATTCATGGACGTGTTGCCATAGAAATGCCTTCACATTTCACCTGGGATGAAAATTGAATACAGGGCCGTGATTTCACACAGCCGCCAAAGGGACACACTTCGTTATTATTAAGGATACGTGCATCTTGGCCTGATATCCAATCACTATGTTAAGTTTCGTTAAAATTGGTTGGAAACTGTTGCAGGAGTTAACGCATACGAGGTATTTAAAACAAATTCGAAGAACAAAGGGTCATAACTCAGGTATTCTTTATTTGATCAGAACGCTGATTTTGGCATGCTTAATATCATATCATCCTGTAAAGTTCCTTTGAAGTAAGAGATGCCCATATAAGCTGTTGTGTACATGAACTTTAAAGGACAAAGGGACATAACTCAGTTAATGATAGATTGCTCGATATATGCACTTTTGCGTGATACCGAATTTTGCTGTAAAGTTGCACGTGCAGTATCAATCTCTCCCAGACGCCATTACATTGACGTATGTGTATGCAAGAAACGACAACTCTGGGTAGAGATTGGTACAGTATATTTAAATACAATTTAAAGAACAAAGTGTCAACTCAGGTAATACTCTTTTGATCGTAATACCGACTCGGTATGCGCAGCATTTTCGAATGGTAACGAATGATTGTAAACGTTCGCTTATATCGGTTTTAATCTTCAGGGAGTATTGCGCATACAATATACAATTCGCTTCCGTGGTCGAGACGGTAAAGACGCCGAGTTTGAAACATTCTCACTTCTAACCGTTGCGGGTTCGGGTACCACGACAGCTCGACTTCTAACGAATGACGAGAGGTATACAGGTGGTCTGGCTACACAGAAAACCACTAAAAATCAACCGTCAACAACACGAATATGCTGAACATATCGTACAGGTGCTGGAAAATGACGTAACAAAGAACACGGATTTAGGTAATACTCATTCGATCGTAACATTCAAAAGGTACGCTAATTTTGTC